>CAUYSK010126318.1:0-33940 GCA_963575035.1 Avahi laniger | reverse complement strand
CTCCTGGGCTCAACCAATCCTCCTGCCTCAGCTTCCAGAGCAGCTGGGACTACAGGCGTGAACCACCACGCCCAGCTAATTTTTACTATTTTTAGTAGAGACAGGGTCTCACTCTTGCTCAGGCTGGTCTTGAACTCCTGGTCTCAAGCGATCCTCCCGCCTCGGCCTCCTGAGTAACTGGGATTACAGGCATGCGCCACCATGCCCAGCTAATTTCTTCTGTATATTTTTAGTTGTCCAGCTAATTTCTTTCTATTTTTAGTAGTGACGGGGTCTCGCTCTTGCTCAGGCTGGTCTTGAACTCCTGAGCTCAAGTGATCCTCCTACCTCAGCCTCCCAAAGTGTTAGGATTATAGGAGTGAGCCACCGCACCTGGCCTGATTTAACTTATCATTTTTCTAAATATCACTCTTTTATCCTTTTATCCCCAGTTCATGGTCAGTTGTGCTAAGATTTTGCATTCATCAGCAATGTAAGATACACAATTAAAATAATGAGTTATTACACATACCTGCTGAAAAAAGTCTGAAATAAATTTCTGTTAGTTCTAAACTTAACTGCATATCTTTTCCTCGTCACATCAATCTTGCAATTTTATTCCTCCTCTGTTTGGAAGGGGGCGGAGAGAAGCATATTTTCCTCTTGGGTTTTACTCTACATTCAGACATGAATACAACACAACACCTGTCACAAATCTGACCTGGTGGACCTGCAATTGTTGGAGAACACTCCAGGTTTAGAATATCTTCAGTTACGGGTTCCTTATTATTTTTGTCTTTTTTCTTCTTCTTCTTAAAATAGTCACCAGAAGGCTTTAATAAGGAAAGTTCTTCTGATCTTCTAATATCTAGAAATAAAATAAAATAACAAATAACAAAAAGAAAAAAATAAAAATCAAAAGAAAATTCCTCCAAAGACTCAGCATCATTTTGTGCATTTGAAATCATTTCTCAGGAAATGCCTGAGAAGAAAATGGAACTAAATTGCACCCCTTTTGAAGCAATCGAAGGGGGAGGAGAGACCCCCCCCAAAGTGAGTGGGGGGAATAAATTGTGGAGGGAGATATAGACTAGTAAAATTTCTAGTTTATTTAAAAAAATGTATTATGCAACTATTTCAAACACAGCCAAAGCAAAGGGAATAGTATAATATTCCTTTCACGTGCTGCCCACTGGGCTTCAACCACTATTAGTACTTTGCTATTCTCGTCACCTATTTACCACCAACTTTTTCCTATCTCCCTCCCTTCCTTTCATCTTTCCTACTTTCCTTCCTTCTTCTCCCTCCTCTCTCCTTTCCTCTCTGTCTTTTCTTTTTTTAGTTTTTTAAACAACCACCAAAGGCTCCTCCCCCTTTTCTTTAAGGACCAGAGACCCTGAAAGTCCTTCTCTTACGCAGCGTCCCGCAGCTCCCTTCATCCCGTGGCAGACGTCCTCACGCCCTGCCCATCTCATCTTGGCCCTCCCCATTTCAGCACATGCTGGCCCGGCTTCCAGTGGCATCTAGAACACGCGTCTCTCTGCCGGAGGCTCTGTCAGCCGGCCGGGGTCTGTGCTGCCCACACACCACGCAGAAGTCCGC
This sequence comes from Avahi laniger, assembly GCA_963575035.1. Taxonomy (NCBI): domain Eukaryota; kingdom Metazoa; phylum Chordata; class Mammalia; order Primates; family Indriidae; genus Avahi; species Avahi laniger. The sequence goes on along the minus strand of CAUYSK010126318.1, from coordinate 32,359 downwards.
ACATCCAAGGGAATTAACGCTCCCTAAGAGCAGCCCTCAGAGACTGATGAGGGTGATGTTTATATACCCTTGTCCTGAGACTGTGTCTATACCGTCTCCCAGAGGTCCCCAGCTGCTGAAGCCTGACTTGGTTGGTGACACTCTCTTATTGGTGGCCTTCTCTTCCCACTCTGATTTCCCCGTCTTCATCAGTGTTTCCTGGCGTCACCTCCCAAATAAACTATTTGTACTTGGATCCTGATCTCAGGGTCTGCCTCTGGAAACCCAAACTATGATAATCCCCATTAATCAAATATATTTACAGTTGCTGATCAGAACTGCAGATAAACATAACTGCACTGAGCAGCTATCATCCCAGGAAAAATCAAAGGCATGTGGGTGTCTCAGGGCCCGGGCAGCTTTGCTGGAGGTAAGTGCACTGATTCCATGAGGCGCTCCCATGGCTTCGTTCACTCACTGCTGAGTGCCGAGACTGAGCCCAGCAGTCGAGCTCGACTCTCTCCCAGTAATTGAAGATATCTGACAGTCAGGTTGCAGCACGCACCAGTGACCATCCCAAATGCAGGATTTATACACAAAAGCTGGTGGTGAACTAAAAGTTCCAGTGTAAGCACTAAAAACAAAAGCAGAACACCTGTATCTCCAAGCCCAAGATTGGTGTCTTCTCTGTGTTTCAAGGGACAAGCCATTAAACTGCTAAATTTGATTTCACTTCAGTTGATCAGATATAAAAAGCAATGATTAGAAATGCCAAGTGGAGCCCTTACGACTACTGTGAAGATACAATCAGGAAAAGAGAACATCTGACTGCTTTTGTTTATTTCGAAATGTCAGGTTCCTGGCCTCAGCTATGATGTGTGCTTCCAGTCCACTGTGGTATGTGGAATATACGATTTAATTTAACCGTGACTTTGTTTTCAAATCCTCATTAGGATATTACTGGAAAAAAGGTGTTCTTGTGCTTGCCCTTTGCCTACCATGCATCAGGGACATGGCTGCAATTTATGCTCCATTCATTTATTCACTCAGCAAACGGTTATTAGCAGATAATGTGGGCCAGGCATTGTGACAGGAGTCAGGGACACAGAGATGCTCAGGACGTGGCTTCTGCTCTCACCCTATTTCACACCCCAGCACTCCCCTCCACTGTCCAACACTGCCATTCTCAATCCTGCTGACACATTTTCCCTTTTTCTGTACCACCCACCCCCCTTTAACAGCCTATATTCCTTTCTTATTTATTATATTTATTGTTACTATCTGTCTCTACCTGCTAGAATATAAGCTCCAGGAAGGCAGGGATTTTAGCTATCTTTAATTTTAATGTATCCTCAGCACTCACCACAATGCCAGGCACATAGTAGATGCTCAATAAATATTTGTTGAATGAGTGAATGAAGCAGTTTATAGTTTTAGGGGGGAAGATACTCACTTTTATATTATCTATTCCTTGTTCAAATGCTTATTTTTGGCTTTGGAACCAAAGAATACACATTTACATTTTCAAAAAATGTAAGACAAGAACACCTTCATGAAGAAATGGCTTGGGTAGTGTTGTTCTTAGGACTGTTAAACTGTAGGATACCAACCCACAAAGAATTAGGTTTCAATTCACAATTAAATGTACTTTTCTCCTTAAAATAAACTTCGCAAGTGCTTTTTGTAGACAGAGCTATTTACGGGAGCCAGATGTTAATGGAGCAATTAACACATTGCGACATCATTATCTCAAAAACAGTAAAGACACCACTCTATGGTGATGAAAGATTTAATAGAACTCTTTTTTTGTTTGTCTTAAATACTGTATAATAATTATGATTTAAGTATAGCTTGGAGACATAAATTCTGGGGGGGTAATCTTAATGATTTGTCTAGTCCGTTTACAAATCTCTTTTGAAATAGTTTTAAGCTTTGTAGAAACGAGTCTGATTTATGCCAATAATGTTCCATTTGGTTTAACTGCACTTACATGGCTGCAGCGCCCAGGCCTGGGCTGGAAAGCGTGCGTCCTATCAAGGGAGCATTCTCTAGCCAATTGGCCGAGGTAGGCAGAATTCGTGCCTACTTTTCCTGTCTTCCTTTGCGAAGAGCGTGAAGGGCACAGGGGCCTCTTCAGGGTACTCACTCAGGGTTTTGCAGATATCACTGACAGCTTTGAAAACCACAGCTGAGAAGCTGACTCGCAATCTCACCGTCTTCACGTTCGGCAGGCGAAGGCGAAGCATTTTATGCTGAGGGGTGAAGAGAAGCTTTGCATCTGCCTGGACCCCATACTTGTCCAGGGTCCAGTGGGTTTTCAGAAGCCAGCAGTGCTTCTGTTCCCACCAAAGAGCAAAGTCTGACCAGTCCTGGGATATGTCTGCAGAAATGGAAAACGCAGTTAAGTAAAATGAGAGAGAGCCCGGCGTGGAGGGTCCAGGTGTTCCGGAGTTAGTTTCACTGTGTGCAAAAACTAAAACCAACAACTGGTCTTCAGCCTCCCATCTCCTTTTACAATTCAAGGCTCAACAGTTCTTGGCCTCTCTCCAAAGTCTCCAAGGGGGTGGCAGGAGAAAACAGTGACTGAACCTTACCATCATTTGCAAGTAAATACTGTAGAGGAACAGAAACATGGAATTTTTGTTCATGAGGAATGCTAAAATTCTCATCCTAAAAATCCCGCCATGCCACGGTCCTTTTTGGGAAGGTCAAAAGCATTTGATGTTGTTCAGTCAAGATTATTTCTCTTATGGAAATGGATCTTTACAATGCTGTATTACAAGGCAGTAACAATAGCTCCTAATCAAAGATCACACAGAGGTGCTATAAAACCGACATTTCACTCTTCTCAGGAATGCCCAACTCTTATCAGTTCCACCATATACCCAAACATTGAAATCAGAATAAATATTTTCTCCCTCTCAATGTCAGCATCAACATTTTCCTGCCCTCCTTCAATGTTGGCAGGAAAATAGAATCTTTGCTTTTCCTCCACGTTGGAGTTAATATTCAATCTTTTACTTTGTTAAATTAAGAGCCACTGGTGTATTTATTTACTTGTTACTTTTTAAATGGTTTCCCTCTCTTTAAATTAGACAACCTTTTGCTTAATGCTGTTAGTAGAAGTAAAAATTGGTACAACTGTTTGGGAAAACCCTATGAATTAGCATTTCCTTTCTGAGCTATACATGCAACAGAAATGATCACCAAAAGACATATATTATAGCAGCCCTGTCTGTAAGAGCCTGAAAATGAAGACAACTCAAATGTCCATCAAGAAATAAATGGATAAATATGTTGTGGCATATTCTTGCAGTGGAATATTATACAGCAATGAAAATAAATGAATGAGAACTATATGCAACAATATGGATAAATCTCACAGAAATAACCTATAGTGCGTGAAAGAAAGTAGATGTGTAAGAGTGTGCTATAGTTTGGATATTTGTCCCCTCCAAATCTCACATTGAAATTTGATCCTCAATGTTGGAGGCAGGGCCTGGTGGGAGGTGTTGAGGTCATGGGGGTGGATCCCTCATGAACGGCTTGGTGCCATTTCGTTGAAAAGAGCCTTGAACCTCCTCTTCTCTTTCTTGCTTCCTTCCTCTTGCCATGTAATGTTGCTCTCTTCCCCTTTGACCATGAGTGGAGGCTTCCTGAAGCCCTAACCGGAAGCAGGTACTGGTACCATGCTTCTTGGACAGCCTGCAGAACTGTAAGCCAAATAAACCTCTTTTCTTTACAAATCACCCAGCCTCAGGTAGTTCCTCTGTAGCAACACAAACAGACTAAGACAGAGTGTATCCTGTATAAATCCATTTATATCAAGTTCAAAATCAAGCAAATTATTCCTCTGGTGTTAGAAGTCAGGGTACTGGCTACCCTTGGTAGAGTAGCGACCGGACGGGGTCAGGTATGGGGTTAGGGTGGGAAATAGGTAATGTTCTATTTCTTGATCTGGGTGGTGGTTACATGGCTTTGTGAGAGTTCATTGAACTGTACCCTTGTGATAAGAGCAGTTTGGGTATATATATTATACTTCAATAAAGACTCACTTAAAAAACCCTTTATCTTGCTAGAGTAGATGAAAAGCCAGCATGCAAGGCCTTAGTAGAAGGAAAAATAAATAAAAAGAAAATGGAATGTCATTAAATTCTAGATTTGATAGTGTTAACTCCCTATGTGAGGAATCTGACCCTAAAGACCTCTTTTTCTTTGTTTAAACAGGGAAAGTAGCAAATGGTAGATAAGTGTTAGAAGACATGTTGGCTCCAAGCTGACTTTATCACTGAGGAATTGAGTAGTTATAGGGAATTGACACATAGTCTAATGTCACGCCACCTAAAGTCACCTAAACTTAGATGTCACCAAGGGATGGGTCCCATCCTTGGAAATACAGCATTATACCTGCTGGGGAACTTTAGTTTGCCACCAAAGACTCAAATTTTTACAAGCGTAGTTGGAATTCAGACTGAAGTTCTTGCCAGGGACCCTGTTTCTCTCTCCACCCTAGGAGAGGAGGGGAACTTGCTCTCTGGGCCATTACAAGATGTATGATCAGAAAAACCTAGATGATCAGACAACCTAGACCAGCCATTTAGTGGTGAGGCAACAGAAAGAGTTTCGAATACAGAGAAACCATTGAGGAAGAGAAACTTACTGATCTGTTCTACTAACTTGAGCATCACCCCCCCAACATGCAGGTCTCCGGACACTCTCAGCGTGATGTCTTTCTGCTCCTCTACGTCGGGATGGTCAACGTGGACCACGAGCTCCCAGGAAGCAGATGCAAAGTCACTGGATGACAGCATCGTGGCAAATGCTGATGTCTGCAGAATACAAAGGCAGACATAGATTGGAATGTGAGAAGGAAACCAGAACGTGCCAGTAGACCCTGCAGAGCAAAACTGTTTTTTGTTTTATTTTTCACTTTAGCCTTCTCTCCAAAAGGTCTGCAGGATTCCCAGTCCCCAGATATTAAATTCAGCATCTTAACGTCAAAGACAAAAAGTCTTATAAAAACGATCTCAAACCATCTAAATTTACATACATTATTTTTCCATTCACTCATTCTTCCAGGATCACTTGGCTATGCATTTTCTTTGTCTGTCTGATGTATCAGTCTTCATTTTCCTTCTCTATTGACGTTCTCTGAACTAGTCTAGCAATAGGCAATCCTACATGTTATCTTTTGAAAAACCAACTTTAGTGAGGTATAATTTGCATGTGATAAAATGCATTAAACTGTACACTTAAAATCTGTCCATTTTATCGTATGCAAATTATACCTCAATAAACCTGATTTTTAAAAAAGATGTCATTAAAACCTTTCTCTATCTCTAATATCTCAAATACATATATATTATTAATATTACATTCCTCCCACAAATATTGATGGTATCTTCCTGTATGAAAGCTCAAAATATAAAACAGTGCAAAATAATTCCCATTTCGGTCATTGCAATTTGTAGTTTTACCTTAAGTGCATATAAGGATATAGGTCATTAATAATTGTTGCCATGTGTTTGACTTTACTTAAGTTATTGTTTTGTACCATATAAAAATTGATATATAAATGCATCTATTAAGTTTTTGGATATACCCTTGGCAAAAGATATTAAAACAGGACTGATAAACATAAAAAGCTCATTCTTCACAGCACAGATGGGGATGTGAACTTCAAACCCGTAGTTTTCTTTTCTTTGGAGGAGCTAGAAGGAAAGAAGCCAAGCAGTATCAAAACTGAAATGTTTCAGGGGGTAACAGGAACACCAGAACCCCAAACTGGCAGAACTTGAACAAAACTTGAGGTGTCAGCCCTCTCTAACTTTTAAAGAGAAAGTTCTGCTCTTGTCTGTTTTAAACAGTTAAAATAAAAATCATTTAAATGATTATAAGGAATCCTTTTCACCTTACTATGCAAGGACAGCTTCTGAGAAATCCTCGTTTTCATAAGGCCTGATTTTGAGAAACATCAATGCACCCAGACTCCTAAGAAAGGGCTTCTCTGACTGACAGTGCACACAAATCCACCAGGAGCTTATTAAAATGCAGATTTTATTCTGCAGGTCTGGGGTGGGTCCTGCATTTCTAATAAGCTCCAGATGATGCTGGTCCGTGGCTCACACAGCCAAGTGAAAAATTAGCTCCAGGACACAGTTCCTTCTTTTAACCTACCCAAATCGATATTAAGCCAAGGACGATGGCGACATCTGAGGGCTACTACTTTTAATAATAAACAATAATTAAATAACCGATGTCATATCTGTTCTGTGTTCATTTGATACTGTGTAAGCATAGGAGAATCTCAAAATACACTACACAAATTGAATGCTGTAAATCCAAACAGATTTAGGACAGATTTTATGTGTTTGAATCAAATTCAAGAGTTTAAAAGTAGCTCCTTATGTTTTCATAGCCAGAAGCATGCACTGATGCAATGCCTCTACTCCCCATGCACAAAGGCCTGGGCAGAGTCCTCTTGCATGAGATGTGGCATGCAGTGATGGCAAGCATTAGGCCTAACTGCTTGCTTCTATCATCATCAGCTTTAGCTATCATTTATTACATAGTCCCTGGATGATGTGCTCTACGTTAACTCTAGTCTTCTGTTATCCCCTTCATCCTCTTAGCAGCCTTATTTGGAAATGAGGACACATAGGCTCAGAGAGGTTAGGCAACTTGTCTGAAGTCACACAGCAAGTTAGATGATAGAAATCCAGGTCTTTCTAACTTCAAACTCTTTTCCACCACACTGGAAAACTATCTTGATAATGTTGCAACGCCAATATGAAAGAAAACTAAAACCTCAGGAACTAAACTCGCCGCATCTTCTACTAAGCATTTTTAATTACCACAAATATTTCCCAGCAAAAAGACAATAAAGAGATCTCTTTCATAGTCAAACTTATAACGTGGCTTTGAACTGTTTGACTTTAAGATCCTCACAATTTCTCAAATGCTATGATTTGAGGTTGTTATTTAAAATGTTTTGTTCATAAAGAAAACAACATTTCTTTTATGGTGACCCCTTACTGCTTATTTCACTGGGCAATCAGATAAAAGGTCTTTTCTTTTCCTAACCTGGGCGATGAAAACGCCACTCCTTTAGGCAATAGATGGTGTTTCCCTTACAACGAAATGCGGGCTAAAATCAGACAGTCTGGTTTCCCTGCATTCCTTTCCTATCTTTCTGCACCTTCATTTTTGAGTGAACTTCTCATCTGCAGCAAGCTGTTACTTGTTGGGAAGAGCAGCAAACTTCAGCCGGGAAAACGCATCTAGGGAGACCAAAACAAGAAGCAAAACACACAGGCACACGGGCAGCGCAGCGGCCCTTCATAGAAAATGAAAGAACAGAAAGAAAAAGAAAAAAGGAAGAAAAGGAAGGAAGGAAGAAAGGAAGGAAGGAAAAGGTGGGAGAAATAGTCCTTGACGCTTGTCCGGGAAGATCCGAGTGTGCTCGGTGTCCGAAGGCCACTCGGCCTGTCTTTTGCCAGCTCTGCAGGGTCCCGGGTCGGATGGTGGGTGGACAGAAACCCGCCCCTTACCCCTATTACAGGCAGCACTTGCGGCTGAATTGAAAGTATTTCGCGCAGCCAGGGCTGGAGAAGATGGTCACACGCGGACGAAATTATGTTCAATTCAGTAGCCATTTAAGTGCAAGGGGCTGCAGAAAGAAGGCCGGCAGGGACGCTCACTGGTCCCCCACACAGCCTCCAGCTCCCCTGCCCTAGACCCTTATCACCCACCTCCTTTCCTGGGGCCTGTTGCGTCCAGCCTCGCGGACGTGCAGAACTGCGCCCCTAGAGACCACCCCAGGCCGAGCCCGAGAGCGGGCGCTGGCGAAGTGGGGCCCCCAGTCGCGGGGCTGCTCCGCCAGGCTGCGGCAGGCGAGGGCTGGAGCGAGGCTGCCCCTGGGCCTCCCGCTCGGGCTCGGCGCCCGCCCCCAGCCGCGCGCAGCGCCAGGTGCACAGTCCCCGCCCTGCGTGGCCCCCAGCGGCCCGGCTGGCCAGGGCCAGCGCGCGGCGGGGCAGGCGAGGGCACGCCCAGCCCTGGGCCTGCTAGGTCTCGCTCCGGCGGAGAAGAGTCGCGGTCTGCAGCAGATTTTTTTTTCTTTTTAGAGATGGGGTCTGGCCCTGTCACCCAGGCTGGAGCGCAGCTGTGTCACCCAAGCTCCTGCAGCGTCGGACTGCTTGGGCTCAAGCGATCCTCCCGCTTCAGTCTCCCCAGTCGCTGGGACTACAGGGGCGCGTCTCCGCGGGGCGCAGATTTTTCAGGGGCAAAGGGTGGCGGAAGGGCTGCTCCGCGTCGGGATGGCCGGGAGAACCCGGGACGCACGCTCACCCACTGCGGCCTCTCCGACCTCTCATCCCGCCTCTCTGGGGCCGCCGGCAGTTTTCCCGGTTCCCGACGCCCGCCCGGGACTAGCCCAGATGATTAAAGCCGCTCCGCTTCCCCTGCCCTCCAGGTACACCCATCACTCACACCCCCGCGTGCGTCCCGGCCTGGAGACACCTGCCCCCGGGCGAGAACAGCTGTCTCTCTTGTAAGGAGTCCTGGAGCACCTGTGATCAGCCAGGGGGAAGAAACAAAAGCGATTCATCCCTGAGTAAGAGGGTGATGTAAATCCCCGCGAACGGTGAGGCATCCACAATAGAAGACTGGGGGAGGTGGGGGGCGACGCAAGGCCAGGCCCCATGGCGAAGTCCCGGTCACACCTGCGGTGGCTCACCTCGGGATCATCACCCACTTCCACCGGTCACCTTCCTGTTGGATTCACTCTCAAAGAGAGCTGGGCCACCCAGGAAGGGTGGGTGACCTCAGGCAAGTTACACAACCCTTCCAAGCCTCTTTTGATCATATAACACGCATTTGTTGCGTGCTTACTACACGCCAGGCATGGGGCTGGGCTTTGAGGATGCAGTGGTTACTAAAACAGACATGGAATTTATAATTTCCTCATCTGTGAAATGGGTACAGGGATGGAATGCCCGCCATACCATGGAGGAATTTCATGCAGAACAATACAGGCGTTAGTGATTTGCATCAAGCACACAAAGCCTGAGATAACTTAAATTTTAATATAAAAAGTTATAAAATTTAGAAGTTGAATCTGTGTTTTTGCTTGAACGTTACCATATTCAGGAATTCTAACCTTCTGAAAGATACTTTAAATTTAAAAAGGTCAGTTGAATATTGTCAGCAAACATAGGATTTTGTAATTAAAATAATTAAAGATTTGAAATAGAATTTTCTAATTTGGTAGTTTGTCAACTATAGGAATGAGGTCAACAGTCATCTGGTCCCACTTTCCTATACGCGAACACCAACTGAGCAAATATGCTCTTGTCTTGGGCAGAAGTTTAAAGTTTGCTTTCCTGAGACTGCTCACCGCCACTCAGAACGTTAGGCTGTGTTCAAGATCTTCTGTGTGACCTTGAAGTATTAACGGCTCTATTTATACCAGTATGATTTTTCATTTCAGTTGAAAATATCTGCATTATGCTGAAGAATTCAACTGGTTTTAATCTCTCTTCTTGGCCTAGGGTATTTTTTAAGCTTTTAATTGAAATTATACATATATGTATATATACAATATATACAGACAAGAGCACAAATCATGAATATATAGCTGATGAATTTGTACAAACTGAACACACCTGTGTATAAAGAGTGCCCAGATCAAGAAACAGGACATCATCAGTCTCCAGAAGCCCCTTGGTGACTTCTTTTACATATTACCACCACCCACCACCACAATCAAGGTTAAACCATTGTTTTGACTTCACTCCTATGGATTTGTAATTTATATAAATAGAATCAGACCACATGCATTATTTGTGTCTGGCTTCTTTTGTTCAACATTATGTTTGTGAGTTTCATGTATATTAAGTGTCCTAGACTTTTCATTTAATTTAATTTTTTACTTATTATCTGTTTACTCTCATTCTCATGACACAGGTCTGACCCATCCTCAAAGGGCCTGGATTAGAAGTGGATTAAAAAGTGTATTCTGGTCTTCACAATTTTAAACACAAAGAAACAATGCTCACCCTTACTTCCCTTAAAAAAAACAAGCAGAATCAATGCCCTGTATCTGTTATTTAATTAATTCGGACATATTCATCAGCAATGAATGAGTTAGCTTCTTTACTCACTCAGCCACTGCATTACTATAAGCTAGACACTATATATATTGAAATTACTCAGATTAACTAGGCACAGACTTTATCTTCAAATGGTAAGTGTGGCGCTAAGGAACGGAGAAGAGGGGTCTACTTCTGCCAGGTGTTTGAGTGGTGGGGAGTATAAGGAAAGGCTTCATTTAGGAGGTGATTTTTGAGATGGAATTTGAAACGCTGGATAAGAGCTTGATAGTTGTTCATAATAACCTGCAGTTTCTAGAGAACTGTTTTAAGGTATTTTTTTAGTTAACAGATAGTTATTGTGCTTCAGGTAGCAGAAGGATGGAGATTAAAAAGAAGCTGTATCTCCTGACCTTAGAATCTTACATGTGCATGATGTAGATATTGAAATAATATCTGTCATTAATTACCCGTACATGAGTAGACTGACCTGTGAATTAGTACCTTCAAAAAGATAAGTCATGTCTTCCTTATCCAATGGGGTATGAGTAGATTGGTCTGGATGAGAGATGTGGCCATATTCCATATTCACTGAAAACAAAAGGGAAATATCTGAGTGGAGGACCTTTGAAAGTCTCGGGTACTTTGACAGTTTTGTTTTGAGACAAGGGTCTCACTTTGTTACCCAAGCTAGAGTGCAGTGGCATCATCATAGCTCCCTGTGACCTCAAACTCTTGGGCTCAAGTGATCCTCCTGCCTCAGCCTCCTGAGTAGCTGGGACTACAGGTATGTGCCACCACGCCTGGCTAAGTTTTCTATTTTTTTGTAGAAACAGAGTCTTGCTCTTGTTCAGGCTGGTCTCTAACTCCCAGCCTCAAGTGATCCTCCTGCCTTTGCCTTCCAGAGTGCTAGGATTACAGACGTGAGCCACCGCATGCCCAGCCAACTTTAACTTTTTAAACACAGGTGACCTTCTTCCTCTAGCACCTTCCCATTTCCACTAGATGAGCCCTCAAAGTTTAAGAAATTTTATATAATTAATTTAGATAGAATGAGAAAGCTGATTGAAAGAGAAAAGAGGTGGATTTTTTTTTTTAGTTGATGGTTTTATTTGATAAAACAAGTAGGGTGTTACCCAATATAAATTTCTTTATTAAGTCTTCAGCTTATAAACCTAAAAATATGGCAACTAAGAAGTGACACTGGACACCTAAAATGTATTTTTTATTTGCATTGAGTCCTTGGGATACACAAAATGGGAGCTGTGTTCATGTGCGTGGAGAACGTGTTTTGTTCAGTGCAAAGAAGCAGAATGTGCCTATTACAGCTGCACCCTCCTTTCCAGCTGGAGGGATAACAAGCACCTTCTATGCCCAGGCAAGTTCTGAAATTTCCTCCTTGCCAGGGAGGAGAGGGCGTGTCCCGCTGTATCTGCAGAGCTGGATGAAGAAGGATGAGGAAGGGCAAAGAACAGTAAAAAGGTCTTCCATGGGGCCACTCTGGAGCCCACCTTTGAGAATGGAAGGAACAAGAAACATGGCGCCTCCTTTCCTCCTACCCTCTCTTCCCCCTTCCCTCTTTCTCCAACCTTACATTGCATCCATCTCCACCAAAGGGTACAGGGAAGTATATAGTGATAATTAAATCTTCTTCCCACCCCTGATTACTGAGTTCTCTTCCCCAGAGATAATAGTTACTTATTTCCTGCAGAACCTTCCAGAGATAGTCTATGCATGTAGACTGTTTCTACTTCTTATGCAAGTGAGAGTATTCTATGCATATCGTTCTGCATCTTATTTTTCTTACTTTAAAATACTTTGGCGATTGTAGCAGACATCAGTCATATTCATGGCTGTCCACCATCCTTAGAAAGTCTTTTTTAATATTTGTGGAAATCTCTGTTTTATCCCAGAACTCGACTTCCCAACCTCCCTTGCAGCTGGGCCACAGGCCTATGACCTAGGCTCTGTCCAGATACACTCAGGCATGACTTTCATTTGGAAATGACTGAGGTGCAGAGACAGGATGTACTTGGAGTGTCCATCTTCCCTGACGTGGGTGGTGGCAGGGGTGACGATGGTGGTGGTAGTAGGTGGCGATGGTTTCCTGGAGGCTGCAAGGTTAACATTCTGATGCAGAAGTGAGGTCAGTGCTGACTGGTGGCAGTAGCAAGTGCAGTCAGGTTCCGATGCCGTAACGGTGATTCCCTCATCGTGTTAGTTCCACAGCATCACTTCTGACACTGTTCTTGGTGCTTAGCTCCGAGTCTCTTTCTCTTGCTGTTCCAAAGATTCTGTCATCATTATTATTTGCTTCATTATTTTTTCTGCTTAAGCTAGCCATAGTGGATTCTGTTATTTGGACCTGAAAACCCCGACTGACACAGAGTCGGGTACCTGGAAGTAGGGTGCTGCAAGTGACGACACTAACAGCGGAATTGGCCGAATGCCGTGTGCAGGGCTTTGGACAAGGAGGTGACAAACACTGCAGGTGGGAAAGCTGGTGACTCCTGTCCTGCAGTGGCAAAATGTTGGCTCCAGCTACCATATGCAATACTTTAGGACACAGATTGCACTCTGGATGAGGCTGTAGTGTTAGGGGAAATAGTAGGGAATATTTAGAATGTTGGTTTATATAGACGCCCTCTTGCTCTTTTAGCAGCCTTGACAGAGTGGCTGTGCCCAGGCCAAGGGTAACCGGCTGACAAGAGAGATGGAAGAAATATTGCTCCGCCAGGGGAGGCTCTCTCTGCTGCAGCTGGAGGTCCAGGTTGACTGAGAGTCTCCTAATTTGGGCTGAAAAACCAAACTACCGCCTTATTCAAACTAAAACTGGTATAGCAGCTGTTGAAGGGAAAGGAACAATAGAACTCTTATAATAGCAACTATTATGGGAGTAATGGAAAGCACCCTTGCATGTATGTATGTGTTCAAAGCACTATATAATTTATATTAATAAATTATTATAATTATTATGCATGTCTGCTGATGTCTCTATTTCTGACTGCCAGGTTTAGAATATGGATACAGTTGTTGATTTGATGGGGAGGCTCAGGTTTGTTCTTCTTGTGGCCCAGGAGAGTTTAATATGCTTTAAAGGAAGGCCCTGAAGTAAGGGGAGTACAGGAGCTCGGATCATTGTTCCCCAATTCCTCATGCCCTCTCTAAATTGGGTACACACTCACACCCTTTGCCATGGGACTTTGCAGTTCCTCCCACTAGAGGTGTACTTCCCTGCATCTTGATTTTAGGCTTGGTCATGTCATTTGCTTTGGCCAATGAACAGGTGTGATACAAGGGGACCTGTGTGGTGGCTGTTTGCTCTCTGATACTTAGCCATTCACCACGAGGGCAGCATGCCCTGCCTTGAAGAGATGGTTGACTCTAGAGCTGGGGCAGAAAAATTCAACATGAACCTGGGACAGCTTGTGATGCCAGGCAGTGAAGAAGTCCTTGAGAACCGATGGGGGCAAAAGGACACAGGAGGCATCGGAAGGAGCTTATGAGGGCCAGTCTGGAATGATGGGAGTAACAGAATAAACAGTGGCAATAATGGATTATAGCCCATAGAATAAAATTGGTCATAGGTAAATTCTATTTTTTTTTTTTTTTTTAGAGACAGAGTTTTGCTCTGTTGTCCGGGCTAGAGTGCAGTAGTGGGACCATAGCTCACTGTAGCTTCAAACTCCTGGGGCTCAAAGGACCCCCCTGCCTCAGCCTCATGAGTAGCTGGCAATATAGGTGGGTGCCACCATGCCTGGGTAATTTTTTTTATTTTATTTATTTTTTATTTTTTTAGAGGTAGAGTCTTGCTATATTGCCCAGGCTAATCTAGAATCCCTGGCATCAAAGGATCCTTCAACCTCAGCCTCCCAAATGGCTGGGATTACAGGAGTGAGCTATCATGCCCGGCCCCTATTTTTAAATTTTTTCCAAGGTTTAGAATTGTCAAGTAATTGGCCTGAGACCATCCCACTATTAGGTGCCAGAGTTGGGATTCAAACCCTGTCCTAGTGGCTCCCGAGCCACAGCTTCTTGCACTGCACTGCCCCATAGCCTCCAGCCTCTGGTTGTCTCTGTGCAAGAGCAAAACAAGAAGGCAGAGTGTTGCCTTGCTCCACCTCAGCTGGGCAAAAGCATGTTAGAGGAGACTCATTTTTTTTTACAAAAGAGCCATGAGTATTGATTTTGGAGTTTCAAATATGTTTTAGGTGAATTCACAGATATGAAATTTGTGAGTAATGAGAATGGACTACATAGAGATATGGATTTAATGTGGAGAAGAAAAAGTTAAAGAATTCGAAATGGTTGCTTGGGGGCCAGGTGCAGTGGCTCACACCTGTAATCCTAGCACTCTGGGAGGCCGAAGTGGGAGGATTGCTTGAGGCCAGCAGTTCAAGACCAGCCTGAGCACCATAGTGAGACTCTGTTACTACTAAAAAAAAAAAAAAAGAAAGAAAGAAAGTAAAAAAGAAAAAATTAGCTGGGCACAGTGGTTCGCCCTTGTAGTCCCAGCTATTTGGGAGGCTAAGGCAGGAGGATCACTTGAGCCTAGGAGTTTGAGGTTGCAGTGAGCTATGATGACACCACTGCTCTCTACCCAGGGCAACAGAGTGAGACTGTCTCAACAATAACAACAAAAGAAATGGTTGCTTGGGGAACAGGAGGCTGGATGGGAAGCAGAAGGGTATGGGACTATTGCTTTTAATCAAGTACAATTTCTAATTTGTCAAAAAATTGAAATGAACAATTTTTCAAAACTATTTTATATCACTCCCTCTCCTTCGTCCCCTGGGCTGGTGAGATGTAATTTGTCATTATTGGGTCTGGCTTTCCCAACCCCCGACATCTCCTGAAGATCCAAATTTTATTTTAGACAAGACAGAGCTTTCTGAAAGGGCTCTCTGGCTCTAGTTGCCACTGGTCTGTGAAGGTGCGTCTTCCCCAAGCACGTACTTGAAGGAAGTGTCTTTTTCCTTCTGAGCCCAGTTTGGGTCTGGCTCTTGCCCTGTGGCTCCCAAGGCCACAGTGAGCACCTCCATGGCATCTTTGTTCTGGGAAGGGAATGGCATCTGGGATGGGGTGGGGTGGGGAGGGGGGCAACCGCAACTGCACAGTAAGAATTCCAGGTGGCACCGTTGCTTCCAATTCTTGACTACTGGGGCATGAGCCCAAGCCTGCCGTTTCCTGGGTCACCCAGGCAGTCTTTAGCGGTTACCGTTTGTGAGCACTTTGTATGTCCTCGGCACAGTGCCTAGTTCTCTGCATGCATTATCTCATTTAATCCTCATAACCCAGGAGAACATCATTTCACAGATGAGGAAACTGAAGCTTAGGGAGTTTAAGCAATTTGCCCAAGGTCACCCGGCTACTAAATTGTATATTTAGGATCTGAATTTACCCATGTTTAACTTCCCAACCAATGCTCTCAACAGCTCACAAGACTGTCCACACACACATGCAATGTCCCTTTTGCAAATTTCCAATTCTATCTAGTTTTGATAGGCTGAGTTTCTGGCAGCCTCTGAAACTTTATTGTCATTATGAGGGCTCTATCCCTGCCAGGAAGCTTTACTCAGCATGCACTAAGGGCAATATACTCCCTGTTGCCTCCCTGCCTTTGTTGAGACTGTTCCTTCCATCTGGACTGCCCTCCACCCTCTTTTTTCCATGTGTAATTCCTGCCCATCCTTGAAGAGCTAACACTGCAGGTGGTGAGACTGTGGCAACAACAACTGAAGGAAGAAGAAATTTTAACTTTGAATGGAGATTGACATTTTAATTATTACATTGAACTGGACTATCTTATTACCATTACTGAAATTTTTTTTTTTTTTTAAATGACCAGCAGCGTCTGGAGCACTTTTCATGATCTAAGAGGGCCCAGATGTCTCATGAAAGCTGCCCTGGTTTTCATCGAAGGAGAGGAAAATAAATACCCTTCCTCCTGTCTCAAACAGCAGAAGGGGAAACAAGGAAAACAGTTTTCTGGTTTTTTTTTTAATTGTACGGCATGAGTCCTGCTTGGCCAACATACTGGTGATAAACATAATACTTCTATAATACTTCTGCAATATTTCCATGTTTCTATAATACTTGCTGTGATCATGGAGCTTTGTCTTGTTTGGATATACATACTTTATTTTAATCCATTGAATCTACTGTTTTGAATTATCTCCATTTTTTTCCCCCTTGATATAAGGCTAAGCTAAATCTTTGTGCATGTGCTTAATTTCTTCCTTAAGACAAATTCCTACAAGTGGGATCACTTGATCAAAGATTATGTGTAGTTAAAGGGTTTGGGTATGATTGCCAAATTTCTTGCCAAGGAGATTAATATTCTCTCCAGCAATATGTCTTGTATTAAACATTTGGACTGAGTTAAGTGCTCTACCAGGCCCTTGGGATATTGCTTTTGACGCATAGGTGAAGTTGGGTGGAACATATAACAAACAACTGAAAATAGAATAGATCATGTATATGCTTATTGCTTTATGGTTTATAAAACATTTTCTTGTTCCTTAGTTCAAGGCTTTTCAAACTATAATATGCATAGGAAGGACCGGGGGACGTTGTTAAAATTCAGTGGGTGTGATTCTGATTCAGTGGGTCTGGGTTGGGGCCTGAGACTCTGCATTCTAGCACATGCCCTGGTGTTGCAGGTGCTGCTGGTCCTGAAACTACATTTTGAATAACTAGTTAAAACCAAGTAGGTTTTATTATCCCTATTTTAATGATGAGGGACTTCAAACTCAGCAGTGCAGAGCTTGTCTGTAGTGCTAACAGTATAGTTGATTTGGAGCTTGTGATTTCATTCATTTGGTTCCTTCACTGATTTATTCCTTCAGACACTGTGGATACAGAGGGGAATGAAATCAAGTCCTTACCTTTGTGGATCTTGCCTTCTAGTGGAGAAAACCGACAACAGGGAAGTAAATAAATAAATACAAATAAAACATAATTTCAGGTAATAGAAATGTTTACAAAGGAAAATAAGCCAGGGCAAGGGGTTGAATATAAACTGAAGGGGTTGGGCAAGAGCAGTGTCTCATGCCTAAAATCCCAACACTTTGGGAGGCCAAGGTGGGAGGATTGCCGGAGGCCAGGAGTTCAAGACCAGCCTGGGCAGCACGGTGAGACCCCATCTCTATGAAATATGAAAAAATTAGCTGCTGTGGTGGTGCATAGCATACCTGTAGTTCCAGCCACTTCGGAGGCTAAGGCAGGAGAATTGCTTGAGCCCAGGAGTTCGAAGTTGCAGTGACCTTTGATCGTGCCATTGCACTCCAGCCTGGGCAACAGGGTGAGAACTTGTTTCTAACAAATAGATAAATAAATAAATAAGACAACTAAACTGAAGGAATCTTCTGAATCTCAAGTTTATGGCTTGATCCTCCTCAAAGCTATATAGCCATCACTCTTGCACAGCACTTTGTAGGTCATGTTTTCCTGTCAAATCCCTTTGCCCCTATTCAATTCTTTCAATAACCCTGTGATAAATTTAGGGCAAGGATTCAACATAGTCCAACAGGTGAACCATGAAAGCTTCTTGAACTAAAATACAGAGGGAAAGAGGCACCCTCATTAAACAAAAGGTAACTGGGAAAGGCCTTTGGTTTTCATCTAAATTGACAAAGGAACCCCTTTGGCCTCTTCTTGCCAAGCTCACCTTCAAGGTTGATGGGGAAAGGGGATGGGAGAGATGACTGGGGGTGATGGGGGGGTGTGTCCAGCAACACGCTTGACCCCTTTGTCTCGGAAGCTTGAGTCTAACTGTTGGGATCCTTGGGTTGTTGGCAACACAGACAGAGTTGGTTTATGTTGCCTACTCTGTCTTAAAAGGGTACAAAAAAAAATTAAAAGGAGTTTATGGCAAGGATGTGGGGATATAGTTCACAATATCCAGGACAATCTCCTGAGTAGACTTTGGAGCACAGGAGCCAAGGCAAATTGGGAATCCAAGGAGTCCCCTGGGGATCCCGTCTTGGGAAGAATGGGCTCCACCTGGTTTCAAGCTTCATGTCTGTTGTAGGTCGAATCGTGTCCCATAAAAAGATATGCTGAAGTCCTAACTCCTGGTACCTGTGAATGTGACCTTAACAAATGTGAGCTCTGGCTTTGAGAAGGTCACCTTTGTCCATTTCCGGGTGAGGTGATTACTGGGACCCTGACAGCCCTCAGGTAGCAGCGGGGAAGGAGGGAAAAGAATCTGCTAGCTATCAAGTCTTTGGAAGCCTCTTAATTAAGTTCCCAGACATGCAAAAACAAGTCATCCATTGCTCATTACCCAGAAATGATAACCTTGTTAATATTTTGCTATAAATTTTTTTCATTTTTTCCTATCTGTAGGCAAATTATATACATAGAAAAATATTTTCGACAATAACGGGGTTTCACATATATGCTGTTTTGTAAACTGCTCTTATTATTTATAAGATTAATGTAAGCATATTTCTATCCCATTACTTATTATTAGTCAGTGGGCATTTGCTTACTATCCGGAGCTACCATCCTACTTGCTGAGGGATTTTAAAGATGTGTTAATCAGAGTTCCTGGTGTCAAGGAGATTACAATTTAGTGAGAGGAGATATACATTAAAATTGGTATAGCAATAAAGTAACAAAATAATACAAGATAGCATTGTAAGAATCTATAGGTTATGGCTCGGGGAGGATTGTTGCTAGGGACATAGAATCAGAAGACTTGAAATTATCCCAACGATGTTGTTCCCTAAATGAATTTGTCATACGATCATTTTTAATCTCTTCATCTACACAATGGGAATGAGGATACGAATAATAATAATGACTTTGAGGGTTTATTTTGGGGATAAAATAGTAATAGCAGGCACTTATCTAGCTCTTGTCATGTGTTGGGCACACTCTTCTAAGAATGCAACATGTATTCACTGACCTAACTAACATCATGGCAGCCTCATGAGTAAGGACCTATAATTGTCCCCATTTTACAGACAAGGCAATGGAAGCACAGAGAAGCTAAGTAACTGGCCCAACATTGTAAGGTTAAAAATTGGCAAAGGTGAGGTTTATATCTGGACAGTTTAGTTCTTGTTTTGACTATGTATCTGAAAAAGGTTTTGAAACTGGAAAATGCTACATAAATGGGGTTTTAGTTTGTCATTGCTGCAAATGAAAAGTTCCAAATGAGAGGACCAAGCAATGAGAGTGATTGGCTTCAATGCAGGAGGGTCACTGTTGATGCAAGGGGTTGAGGGAGGCTCTTGGGAGGGAAGGATGTCTGAAAGGGGCAGCAATAAGCTTCTCCAATTGGAAATCAGCTACTGTCCTCCTCTTTCATTAGCATCAAGAGTGAAATCAGGAAGAATGTTTATTGCAAGTGAAAAGACTCATTTCAAACTAGCTCAGAGAGAAGAGGAGTTTGTTGGTCATTGCTGGGAAGTCTGGAGGCATGGCTGGATCCAGGGCTTCACCCAAGACCCACATTTTTCTTGCCATTTATTGGCTCTGCTTTCCTCTGCAATGGTATCATTTCCAGGCTGATCCAACATGGTGGAAAGCATGACCTTCTGCAGCTCCAGCCCAATATGACCACACAGTTGGAGCCATTGGTCCTGACAACGTCTTGGAAAGTCCTTTTGCAAGCTTGGCCTGAAGCACGTGCACACTCTTGGGAGTGTGGAACCAGTCTCAAGTGAACCACATGGACTGAGCAGCTTTCCTGTGGAATAGGAGTGGGGTGGGTTCTCCAAAAAAATGGATGCTGGGCAGACAAAAAATATGTCTACTGCAGCCTTGCTACTCAAAACACGGTCCTCAGAACAGCAGCAGCATCTGGGCAGCTGTTAGAAATGCAGGTTCATGGCCAGGAGCAGTGGCTCATGTCTGTAATCCTAGCACTCTGGGAGGCTGAGGCGGGAGGATCGCTCGAGGTCAGGAGTTTGAGACCAGCCTGAGCAAGAGCGAAACCCCATCTCTACTAAAAATAGAAAGAAATTAGCTGGACAACTAAAAATATATAGAAAAAAATTAGCTGGGCATAGTAGTGCATGCCCTAGTCCCAGCTACTCAGGAGGCTGAGGCAGGAGGATTGTTTGAGCCCAGGAGTGTGAGGTTGCTGTGAGCTAGGCTGACGCCACGGCACTCTAGCCCGGGCAACAGAGTGAGACTCTGTCTCAAAAAAAAAAAAAAAATGTGAAATAAAGATGTTTTCACATAAAAGCTGAGAAAATTTATCGCTAGTAGATGCACACTATGAGAAATGGTAAAGAAAGTTTTTAAAGCTAAAGGGAAATGATCCTAGATGGAAAAATGGATCTGTAGTAAGAAATGAAGAGTACTAGAAATGGTAATGTGAGTAAAAATAAAAGACTATTTTTTCATGATTTCCTTATAAAAATCTATTGATTACTTGAAGCAAGAATAACAGTAAAGTATTATGAGATTTATAACATGTAGAAAAAAATATGACAATAATAGCACAGCACAATATGACAAAATGGTTGGAGTGAGATAAATGGAATTATACTATTATGACCTTATTTTGTACAGAAGTAGTAAATATTAATTTTAGGTAGACAGGGATGTATGTTAAAGATGCGTATTATTATAATCATTAGAGTCACCACTAAAAAAGTTAAAGAGGTATATAGCTAGAGAAACCAACAGAAGAGATTTTTTTTTAAAAAAAAGTAAAAATTTGGCCAGGCGTGGTGGCTCACACCTGTAATTCTAGCACGCTGGGAGGCTGAGGCGGGCGGATCGTTTGAGCTCAGGAGTTCGAGACCAGCCTGAGCAAGAGTGAGACCCCATCTCTACTAAAAATGGAAGAAATTAGCTGGATAACTAAAAATATATAGAAAAAAATTAGCCGAGCATGGTGGTGCATGCCTGTAGTCCCACCTACTCAATCCCAGGCTGAGGCGGTAGGATTGCTTGAGGCCAGGAGTTTGAGGTTGCTGTGAGCTAGGCTGATGCCTCGGCACTGTAGCCCGAGCAACAGAGGGAGACTCTGTTTCAAAAAAAAGTAAAAATTGGTCTATTAATTCAAAGAAAGCAGGAATGAAGGGACAGAGAAAGCTGGGAAAAATAAGAAACAAATAGTAATGGTTAGACTTCAACCACATCAGTGATGACATTAAATATAAATGTACTAAACCCTTCAATTATAAAATAGAGATTATCAGACTGGATAAAAATAATAAGACCTAAGAATATGCTGCTTATTAGAAACACTTCTAAATACAATGACAGAGATAGAAAGTCAAAGGACAGAGGAAGATATAACACACATACTAATCACTACAAAGTTGTGGTGGATATGTAATATTAAAAAAGTAGACTTTAGGACACAGGATACTACCAGAAATAAAGAATGACGTTTCATAAAGTCAACTCATCAAATAAGCATTCAAAATAAATGAAGCAAAAAATAAGACTGAAAGAACAGACACATATTTATAATTTAAGAATATTTCTCACACATTTGATAGAACAGACAAAAAAAAAAGAGTAAGGATATAGAAAGCCTTAATACTATCAACCGACTTGATCTAACTGACATTTATAGAACACTAACCCAATAATGGCAATATATATATATACATTTTCAAGTGTACAAAATAGACCATGTGTTGGGTTATAAACACAAGTATCAAAACATTTACAATCACTGAATAATACAGACGATGTTCCCTGAGCACAACAGAATTGAATTAGAAAATAGAAAGGTGTCTGGAAAATTCTCAGATATTTGGAAATTTAACAGTATACTACTACTTCTATTTATTTATTTTTTAAGAGACAGGATTTCAATGTCACCCAGGCTGCTTGAGTGCAATGGTGTGATCATAGCCATTGCAGCTCTGAACTCCTGGGCTCAACGAATCCTCCTGCCTCAGCCTCCTGAGTAGCTAGGACTACAGGCATGTACCACCACATCCATCTATTTTAAAAATATTTTGCAGAGACGTGGTCTTGCTGTGGTCCTCACGCTGGTCTCAAGTGATCATCCCACCGTGGCCTCCCAAAGTGCAGAAATTACAGGTGTGAGCCACAGCAGCTGGCCTAAATATTATACTTCTAAATAACTTAAGGATCAAAGAAGAAACTGTAAGGGACATTAGAAAATATTTTGAACTGAATGATAATGAAAAATGCAACATATTGAAATTTGTGGGATGTAGCTAAAGTAGTGCTTAGTTGGAAATTTATAGCTTTAAATGCCTATATCAGAAAATCAAGAGGATTAACATCACTGATCCAGAACATATAAAGAACTCCTACAGTTAAGCAGGGCATGGTGGTGTGCACCTGTAGTCTCAGCTACTCAGGAGGATCGCACGAGGCCAGCAGTTCAAGGCCAGCCTGAGCAACACAGTGAGATTTCTCTCTCTTAACAACAACAAAAAAAACCCAAAACTACAAACGATAAAAAGATAAAAGGCAATTCAATTATAAAATGCACAAAAGATCTGAACAGACACATCACAAAAGAAGAGCTACAAAATCAATATGCACACGAAAAGGTACTCAACACCATTAGTCAAAGGAGAAATGGAAATTAAAACCACTGTGAGATACTACTGACAAAAGAGTTGACAGGAATGTGAAGCAACTCTTAAATATTGCTAGTAGAACTGTAAAATGGCACAATCACTTTGGGAAACTGTTGGACAGCTTCTAATAAATACCTATGCTAAGACCCATCAGTATTTACTCAAGAGAAATACATCCACAAAAAGACTCTTCAAGAGTGTTCATAGCAGCTTTATTCATCATAGCTCCAAATTGGAAAACAACACAAATGCCCATTAAGAGAACAGATAACAAATTTTGATATACACAAAACTGAATACTTCTCAGCAACAGTAAGGAAAAAATACTGATATACACATCGCTGAATCTTACAAACACTGAGTAGAAGAAAAAACCAGACACAAAAAGCCATATATGGGCCGGACGTGGTGGCTCACGTCTGTAATCCTAGCACTCTGGGAGGCTGAGGCTGGCGGACTGATAGAGCTCCGGAGTTCGAAACCAGCCTGAGCATGAGGGAGACCCCAAATCTACTAAAAATAGAAAGGAATTAATCGGACAACTAAAAATATATAGAAAAAATTAGCCGGGCATGGTGGCACATGCCTGTGGTCCCAGCTACTCGGGAGGCTGAGGCAGGAGGATCGCTTGAGCCCCAGGAGTTTGAGGTTGCTGTGATGCCACGGCACTCACTCTAGCCCGGGCAAAAAGAGTGAGACTCTGTCTCAAAAAAAAAAAGCACCATATATGAGGTCTGGGCGTGGTGTCTCACATCCGTAATCCTAGCACTCTAGGAGGCCAAGGTGGGAGGATCGCTCAAGGTCAGGAGTTCAAGACTAGCCTGAGCAAGAGTGAGACCCCCCATCTCTAAAAAAAGAAAAAATATTAAAAAAGAATCAAAAAAAAAAGCCATATTTGAGTACATACTATACAATTTCACTTTAGGAAATTCAAGATGAGACATAGGTATAGAACTAAAACTAAACAGAACCAGTTGCTTCTGGACCAGGGAAAGAGAGATAGTATGGTATTGGCCCCTTATGGGGGGCAAAAAGGAAAAAGAATATTCCATAATTTGATTTGAGTCATGTTTACATGGATATATCATACAGAATAGTGTTTACAGAACTGGTATTTAGAAGAGTGATCTAGCACTATTCTACCTTTACAATGCTTACATTTAGGCTGATAAACATATTTATCAAAATTCAAACTCTGTACTTAAAATCTGTATATTTTACTCTAATTATACTTCTTTAAAAAATATTTTTTAAAAACCTCAATAACTCTGAAATTTTGAGCAAACATGTAAGATATAAAAACCTTTTTTTGCTATCCATTATCTTAAAATGTTATATTACCAACAACAAAACTACTGAGGAATGTAATACATCTCTTATTTACTTAGAATCTTAAATCATTTCTTCTCCAGTTATTCTAGATATATCATAACAAAATCTAGACATACCATAATAAAAAAACCTGTGCAAAGAATTAACAAAAATGAAATTTTAAGAGGATTTTTTAAATTAATTAAATTTTTAAAAGGACAGATTATTTACCAACAGTGACTGTCTACTGTGTCATATAGTATAATTTTAATTTTGGAGGGAAACCCAGGCAAGAAACTCAGAAAAACTGTAGTTTAATAAGCAGATATGCTAAATTTAACTCTGATTGGACAGAATTGCTGTTAAGAAGATATGAATGAACTACTAACTCTTGAGGCTAGAAGTATGAATTAATGCAAAGAATGAGAGGATACACTATAAACCATAATTTTATTTATAAATTTTACCTGATCTTATAATAGTCCCCCTAACAACATCTACATATAAATTTGAGATTCTTTTTAATGACATGCTATATGGCATAGTGGTTACAGAATTGGTATTTAAAAGAGTGATCCAGCATGACTTCTGCCCTTAAAACTCTTTTAAAAATACTTTTTAGGCCAGGCACTGTGGCTCATGCCTGTAATCCAAACAGTTTGGGAGGCTGAGGTGGAAGGATTGTTTGGGGCCAGGAGTTTGAGGTTACAGTGAGTTATGATGACACCAATGCACTTCAGCCTGGGCGACAGAACAAGATCCTGTCTCTTAAAAAAAAAAAAAAAAAAAAAAACACACTTTTGAAAAAAAATGTTTTTAGAAATGAGAAGTAACTGGCTACATAGGATAATGTTAAGTACAAAGACAAATTTTTTTTGAGATATTGTACATTAGTCCCAATAGGCAATTATCAACATGGTGTAGTCCCACGGAAAGGCTAAAGTATGTCAAAAGGAGCACTCTCTCACCTGATGTACTCCTCTTTATTTTCTTCTGTTACAAGAATATTACCGCCATTGGGTTTCAAATCATGACTCTTAATTTCACCTAGAATTTCTTTATCGACGGAGAAGTACATTTCCAAACCACATTCCTCAATGTTATTTTCTCTGTACAAATGAAATTAGGAATATTTGTTATATCCGCCAATGCAATTATAATTTAAAAGTTTTAACTAAACTATGTTCTTAAATTAACCTATGACACCAAAGTAAGAAGAAATTGGAAGATTGTCCTCCAAGGTTATATTATTGCATAAGATATCTTGGGTACATTTCTATAAAATTTATCATATTAAATAATAAGACAGGTTTGATGTACAGATCATTTAAACTGAATAAATCAATTACATGTTTACAGTTTAGATAAGTTGCCAATACCATAATGAAAGCATATAAACTATATTTTAGTAAACTAAATGGAAACAGAAACTTACTTAACCCAGATGAGAGAATTGTAAAATTCTGGATCAACAGATTCTAAATCCTTGAGACCAACAGGTTTGTTCAAGATACGCTTATAGAATGGTAAAGAAAAACCTGTATCTATGAATTTCCCGTGGAACAGAGCCTATGAGAAAGAGAAACAATACCATTTAGGATAATTGAGTAACAGTCATTTAATTTGAAAATGTTAGATAAATTCTTCACATAAAAAAAAGTCCTTGTCATATGTAAGATCTGTTATGGCACAAGGAGAAAACTTAGTATTGCTAAATTAGCAAAGTAAATACACAGTTCTCTATCTGCACTTACCATGGCAATAAACCTGCCAATAAAACGAAAATATTTCAGGTGATCTGGATTGATATAAGAAGCAGGGTTTATCTGCAAGCAGTAGTTATCCTTTCCTGCATATTCGAACAGGCAATACATTGGGTTCAACACTTCATGTGACAAAAGAAAGAACCATTCTCTGAAATCAAAAGAAAATTTAGGATGAAAAATCTTGCAAGTAACCATAGCAAAAAATAAAAAAGCAATGCCACAAAGTTCTCAGGAATCTACAATTCTCAGTTGGTGACAGTTTTCTAATCTCATGGTGGTTTTTTACTGCTTCTGTTCAAACTTTCGTCTATTTTACAGAGATGATAGTTATGCACTGCTCATTATTATATTACAAAGAATATAAGACATCATTTCACCTTTATTTGATGAACCACTAAAATTTTTTCCAACTATACTTGTGATAATCATCCCAATTTCAGAGACATTAAAATATGAAAATGTTAGTCTTAGAATAGATGAAATACTATACATAGGCAAATTCAAAATTCACTAATGACCAATGTGATTAGAGCAGCTGAAATGAGCCTACCAGTCCATCTATTACTAAGTCCCGTAATGATCCCCACCAAATTGCTTCTACTTCCTGTATCTTAGATGAATATGAAAAACTTTCCAATTTCATAGAAGCAGTACTTAATTCTCGCCACTCATTTATCAGAAAAATGCTCTGAGAAGCTCTAATTCAAATGCTATGAAAATATGAAGCCATATTAAAATAAGATTATGGCTGCTAAAACTATGTAACGTGGGTAGGTCTGACAGAGCAGATCTGGCAATACCTGTGGTATCATAGCTCATCTCCTAATCTCTTTTTCTGTTAGTTCATGGCCTCTGGTGGTAATGCTGCTTATACTTTAATATTGCTAGTTGATTTTCTGATTATGAATGAATGATTGCCTTCCTTCTGAATTACTCCTAACTTGAACAAAAATTAAATGTTTCTACTCTATTTTATTATTCTAATTTGTCAGTTATCTGTGATTACTTCATACATTTTGAAATAGTTTTACTTGGAAACACAATATAAATAACTACTAAAATGTAGCTACCAGTTATTGGGCACACAAGAATCAGGCTCTGGGCTAGGTGATTAATAAATAATATTTCTACTCTTCACAATAATCCTAGGAAAGTGGATATTACTGTTCTTATTTTACAGATGAAGATATTTGCCCAAGGTCACATTATTGAGGGCAGAAAAAAAGATTCCAATCCAGTCTTGACCCCAAAGTCCTTGCCTTTCCACACTGCCACTGCTTTGCAAATTTATAACCTGGTGTGAAATACTGTTATGGAATAAGCAAAGGAATTTCTTATTGAAGGCTATCTTCTAGGGTTTGATTAAAAGCTCCAATATGAAAAAGAAAGTAGAATTAAGACTTTCAACTCCTATTTTATAAAGCCACCTTTTTTTTCTTAAACCAACACATTCCAAACCTATAAAGCCTTCTATCTCATGATATATTAATCTTAGTTGGGACATGAATGACTATTATCTGTATAATTGATCTGTGGTACATAAAATGACCTGATCCCTACAGGGCCTTGTGTGCTCTATGGACAGATATGAGGTGGTTTACTGAACACTGGTTACTGGTTAGATGATACAAAGCTTAGATGCAGGCTCTACAACTTATTATGTGCCTTAGGTGAGTCTCTAAACCTTTCATCATCTGTAAAATTTTATCTTACAGGGTCATCCTGACGATTAAATGAGCAATGCAGGTGAAATCAAGTAGCAGTACATTAGAGAGAAGTGCTACATTAATGTTTGTTGAAGTTCTGTAGCTATAGCACAATAAAGGTATAATAATTTGCTATATTTCATTTTCCTAAACTATAAGATTGAGAAATAAGACTTGCAAGCAAAGTGCAATGGTACCTTTGGAAGAAAGAACTAAGTTCTGAGTATTCATATTATCACTACCTTGCTACACCTCCATAATCTAAACCTTCTTCTCCTGGAAAAATCACCCACAAACGTCTTCGCAGATCTTGGGGATTGAAGCTCATTATCTACAAAACAATAAAGTAAAAGAAATGGCGAAAGCAGTTGTTAAAACACAGCTACCACTTCCAGGTTTGACATCTCCTTCATTATAGGTAACTTAAATCCCCCATGACACAGAATGATGTTTACGGTCTAGTCAAAACCATGTATATGCAGAAAATACATTAAAGTTCATAATATTTTATATATGTATTATGCATATCAATATTTCTATATACTTTTTACACATACAATTTTATTTTTAATGATGTTACTACTGATTTATAGAGTTGCTTATATAAATTGCTTGAAGCACAGAGTAACTGTGGGCATGGTCAAAAGAGTGGTGTTTTTTTTTTTGTTTGATTAGGTTTGGTTTACAAAGATATACATAATAGATAACTGGCTAACGTAGAAATGAAAATCAGTGGCTGTAGAGAGAACAGTTAACTATGAAAATTCATTCGCAGTAGCAATATATAAATACTTAGAAAAACTGCTCAAATTTTGTGTTTCAGTATAGGTGGTTAATAGGATCATCTTCATATTTGAAGGATAGTAACATTATTGAGCTACAACGAATAGATCATTTGGATCCCCCCTCTGTAAAACTAATTATTTGACCAAAATTGGGTCAGTACAACAACATATATATTACTCTTAGGAAAAAAATGCAACGGCCTGGAGAGGAAAGTTGAAATGATGCCTATATCTTATTAAGTGATAAGAATGAACTTTCACATTTAAATATCCAGAGAGGATCAATAAGTAACCTGTTAATGCCAGGATTCTCTCATTCCCCACAAAACAGACACATCACTTTTATGAATTCACATCCCACTCAAACAAGAAAATCCCAGATATACTGAAAAAATTCAATGCTTATGACATATGTGGGACATATGTATATGCTTATGACAAATATTCTACAAATACTATGGGCGAGGCATATAGCAATGCAAATGAGAGATGTCACAAGGTTAAAACTATCTTTAAATATTAATAATTCCTTTTAACAAATGCTAAATATGAAAGCAAAAAATTTTTTTTCTCCTGTCATTTCCCCTGTAAGCAGTTGTGTTATGTTAACAGAAGAAACACTATCCAAAGCAACTTTATCCAACAGCTAAGAGAAGAAAATATGATACTAATTTTGCTATCAGATTTGTTACTTTTATGCAATTAAATTATGTTCTTGTTTTTGTTTTTGTTGTTGTTGTTTAAAAGACAGGATCTCACTCTGTTGCCTGGGCTGGAGTGCAGTGATGTGATCATAGCTCACTGCAACCTCATACTCCTGGACTCAAACAATCCTCCTGCCTCAGCCTCCCAAGTAGCTGGGACTATAGGTGCGCACCACCAGGCCCAGCTAATTTTTTCTATTTTTTATAGAGATGGGGTCTTGCTAAGTTGTCAAATTGTTAATTTTTTTTTTTTTTTATTGAGACAAAGTCTCACTCTACTGCCCTGAGTAGAGTGCCGTGGCGTCAGCCTAGCTCACAGCAACCTCGAACTCCTGGGCTCAAGCGATCCTCCTGCCTCAGCCTCCCGAGTAGCTGGAACTACAGGCATGCGCCACCATGCCTGACTAATTTTTTCTATATGTTTTTAGTTGTTCATCTAATTTCTTTCTATTTTTAGTAGAGACGGGGTCTCGTTCTTGCTCAGGCTGGTCTCGAACTCCTGAGCTCAAACGATCCACCCGCCTCGACCTCCCAGAGTGCTAGGATTACAAATGTGAGCCACTGCATCCGGCCAAATTGTTAAGTTTTTATACTCATTTATTTGATGGATGTCAAGTCTAGGGTGACAGTTTTAAATAACTGTTTTAGCACCATCTGGGCTGTTATTCTGCAAAAGCCTTTAGGTTCCAAAAGTCAAAAGATAATTGGGACAGCTTAATCATGTTTTGCATCCTTTTAGCACTGCTACAAGCAAGTTACGTTTTAAGAACCTGGCTCAACACAAAGATCTTCTACTCAGTGAAAGGGTGGTTATGATGTTAAAAATAGAATTGGACAAAAACTAGGGTGGGGAATGGCCTCTGATACTTCAGATCAAGGGAATGACTCGTAATTCTCTAAATGGCCTCAGTCAAGCTCCAACTCCTGCTAAAAAGCTGTCTGCTCCTACACAGCAGAATGTCAATTGGCTTTTCCCTTTAACGTTAATAATTGAGGTTCCATTAGGAAATTAACATTATTCTTTCTGAAATCAAGTAGCAAGCTACTGTCAACTATCTCAATCTCTTTTCCCTTTGCATTCAGTTTGGTACTTCATGAAGATATAGCCACTACAATAATATCATAGGTGCTTGGAAATAATCACTTCCACATCTTGCCATAAAACAAGGACTAATCAGATGTTTTCATTTTAAGACATTTTTTCACTGGTTATTTTAATCTTCTCTACAACACGATCACTTAACATTTAGTTGCAGTTGATTGTTAGCGATATCCACAAGATAAGGTAAATAGTAAATTAACTCAGGTTCTCAGGACAAGTGAAAAAAATTTGTTGACTACTTCTGAAAACCCACATCATCTTTAAGATATTGTCATCAATGACTATTTTCATTCTTACATTTTAAAAATGTTTTTAATTGTAAGAGTAACATGCTTATTGTAAAAATGCAGAAGTGTAAAAAAATAAAAACAAAGTCTTTCCCTCTCCTTCCTGTCTACTCATCTAACAAAGTTCATTTGGGTATTTCTAGACCTCTGTCTACAGAAAGCCTATTTTCTTACTTGTATATTTATTTCAAATCAAACACTTAACAGCTTAGAAATGGAGACCTCAAACTCACTAGTCACTTTAAGTTATTCTGACATTCTAAAGCACAAATCACAAACACATACCATACCAGCATGCACAACTATCTAAATGTTAAGCCCGAAGGTAGCTGGCAATGAGATTAGACTTAAAAAATTCAAGAACTTCAACCCAAGAAATTCTGAACTGTTCAGATTAAACTTCCAGCACCAAAAGGTGGTCCTGGGCTGGCAGCCAGGAGGATAACTTTTGAGTGAATAAAATAGTACCTGTTGAAAGGAATCCTCAAATAATGTTTTTCTTGTCACTGTAATCTTTATGTGCTGTGGCATGGCCAGTTGCTGAAATATAAGAATGACTTAAGTCAACTCTCACCATTAAAATGGCCTATCAAAAAATCAAAAGGGGAAAGTTACATTTACTTTTATCTTTGCTCACAGAAACAAGTAGACTATAAATATGAATTTATATTCAATAATGTTTAACCATGCATTTGTGAGCACTCATGCTAGCTGATTATTCAATACATTAAAAACAGAGGAAAACAGGATACATGCACAGTGCTTAGCTTAATGTGTCAAATAAATCTTTGGTTAATTTTATTGTCAAAAAGTTAATTCAGATGATTCTTGCTTCCATGAGTCCAATTAATTATAAGAGTTTGAAGTTTAAAAATATTCATTGTAGTAACACTTTGACTAGTGCATTCATTTTCTTTAGAATCCATAAAGAAATCATTAATTCAATTAAATATTTATACATCTGAAATAACTGATCACATCTCCCCCAAAACACTCTAAATATAACATGTATGTACATGTTCATGTACATATATACATGTATTAGCTATCAAAGTCATTTATATCAAATGCTAGATATAAAAGCAGCTGGTTAGAGTTTATACATCAGAAAATCTTTTGACTTATATTTGCAGATTTCTGCTATCTGAAAGTAATGGGTAATGACAAAGTGATAATGTTTTCTTATTCGAATGATTTGAAGCTTAATTTTCTGGACAACAGAAGCTACACATTATCTAATTGATAACTCTTTTCTATAAAAACAGGGGAAAGAGATTCTAATGATACTTGTTTTTCCATAGTTAATTATTTTCACAATCACTGTGTAATAAAAGCAACACAACAAAGGAAAGGGAGTATAGAGATACAGTCCCAATACTAACCTGACACCAGAACCGGAAATACTGAACCTTTGCCTTGAAATCCCGAACATAGGCTATCTGGGGTCCATTGTCTCTGAGGAAGGACATAGGTTAACGTGACATATATAGCTGCTTGTAAAAGATAATGCTGAAGGAAAGCAAAACATCATACCCCTCTCAGTATTTAGCAGTCAAATGCAAAAATATCAAGTACAGCATATTCCTAACACAACTTTTCTTTCTTTTTTGGAAATATTTCCCCAGGACTTTTTTAAGTAAAAGTAAAAAAATAAATTTTGATCTTGTTGAAACCACTGTTATGGGATTTTTCTTTTATATGAAACCAAATGTAACAGGGTGAGGTAAAGGAAGTTCTGAGAATGCTGTCTGTCTCAACATCCATTCCCTCATTTATTCTTTTTTTTTTTTTTGAGACAGAGTCTATGTTGCCCGGGCTAGAGTGAGTACCGTGGCATCAGCCTAGCTCACAGCAACCTCAAACTCCTGAGCTCAAGCAATCCTCCTGCCTCAGCCTCCCGAGTAGCTGAGACTACAGGCATGCGCCACCATGCCCAGCTAATTTTTCCTATGTATTTTTAGTTGTCCAATTAATTTCTTTCTAATTTTAGTAGAGACGGGGTCTCACTCTTGCTCAGGCTGGTTTCGAACTCCTGAGCTCAAACAATCCGCCCGCCTCGGCCTCCCAGAGAGCTAGGATTACAGGCGTGAGCCAC
>CAUYSK010126316.1:0-18352 GCA_963575035.1 Avahi laniger | reverse complement strand
TCGCCCGCCGCCCCCCGCGCCGGGCCCGCGCTGCCCGCGCGCCGCCTGAGCCGCGCGTCACGCCCGCTGTCCGCCTCGCAGCCCTCGCTGCCTCACGGGGCGCCGGGCCCCTCAGCCTCGGCGCGCCCAGCCAGCAGCTCCACGCCGCGCCTGGGGCCCGCGCCCGCCGCCCGGGCCGCCGCGCCCAGCCCGGACCGCAGGGACTCAGCCTCGCCCGGCGTAGCCGGCGGCCTCGACCCTCTGGACTCCGCGCGCTCGCGCCTCTCGTCCAACTTGTGACCCTCGCCGCGCCGCCCCGCGGGCCCGGGCTGGCCGGGGGCGGGCCGTCATCCAGACCAAAGCCATGCCATTGCGCGCTGCCCCGGCGCCCGCCCGCTCCAGAAGCCATAGAGGAGACGTAGGTAGTTGTAGTCGGACGGGCGGGCCGGGTTGGCGGGGCAGCCCCCTCCGCGCCCCCGGCCGTCCCCCCTCACCGCCCTGCGCCCACCCCCATCGCCCCTGCCCCCGGCGGCGGCCTCGCGTGTGTGCGAGGGGCTCTCTTCACCTCGGTGCCTCAGTTCCCCCAACTGTAAGGCGGGGACGGGGCGGCCCGTGGCCAGGAGGAGATGGCTGTGCAGTCCCGCCCGCCCCCACCCTCGTAGGTGGCTCGCCGTCTGATGAGGATTGTTTTTTAAGTGCAATACTTGGCCTGCCGGCTTCCCGCTGCCCCCATCGCGCTCACGCAATAACCGGCCTGGCCCCGTCCCCACGTGCCCCGCGGTGCCCTCCCCGGAGCGGGCACGCCCGCCTCTCAGCACCGCACCAGGGGCCGGGCGTGGGGCGAAGCCGGGGGTCCCGCCGTCGTGATGAATGTACTGACGAGCCGAGGCAGCAGCGCCCCCACCGCGGCCCCCATGCCCCATTAACCCCCACACCCCCATTCCGCGCAATAAACGACAGCATTGGCGCCCAGCCTGCCGCGTCTGATTGCTTGGGGCCGGCCCCGGGCGGCAGGGCGCGCGCCTTCCCGAAGGCAGCAGCTCCCGTGGGTGGCGACTGAACTTTATTTACACTATGGTACAAGGCGCCCAGGATGTCAGCTGAAGAAGTAGGTAGAGCGCTTCACCTGCTCCAGGTCGAAGTTCCCTGCGGAGGGAGCAGAGGGTTGGTGGGCGGGAGCAGGGTCCGGCAGGGAGGCCCGGCCCGGCGCAAGCGCCCCGCCCCTACCTGTCTCAGGCAGGGACTGCAGCGTCTCCATCAGCTTGGCCATCTGCGCCCGCTGGGCCGCACTCCGGGGCTGGAAGCTGAAGGCGGGTGGGGGTGAGGCCGGACAGGGACAGGAAGGGGGCGACCGGATACGCTGGCGGCGGAGGGGCCCTCACCTGGGACTGGAACAGAAACGCTTCACCAGGAACGCGGACAGGTCCTGCAGGATGGGCTGGCTGTGCAGACGCACGAACTGCTCACGGCACACCTGGGGGGCATCCCAGGTCAGGCGGGGCCTGGCGCCACGCCCCCCACACCCCGGTGCGGCCCACTGGTGAGTGGACACGCTCAGGTCACCACAGGGCCAGGGGCACCTGGTTCATGATGGCGATGTCAGCCGCGTGGGTCCAGAAGCAGTCGTGGACGGAGACGAAGGTGAGGCCCTTCCTGCAGCAGAGGAGTGCGGTGAGGAGGGGCCCCTCCCCCTCGGGCTCAGACCCACTCAGGGTCCGCGGACGCCCACCCTCCCGCGAGCCTCTCCATCACACCAGCTGCCCCCCAGCAAGCCTGGGCCTGGCCTCTGCACAGCTGTCCCTGGAGGCTTTGCCCCGCACCCCACCAGGTGCCGAAGGTGTCCAGCTCCTCCAGGCCGTGGATGCACTGCCCCTCCAGCCCTCGTCCTGGGCTGTGTCTGCCTCGGACCCCGTGCAGCCTGGCTGTCACCTGCACCGCAGCGGGTTTCCCTGCAGGACTGTCCGCACCCCTGCCCCTCTGGCTCCCCCACCCAGATCTTCCCCACCCTCCACACGGCCTGTGGATCCCGCCAGGATGAAGTCCAGGTGCCTCAGAGCCGACCTTTTTTTGCTGTGCCACACCTGGAAGGGGCAGAGCCCACACCCTGCTCTCCCCACGTGGCCACAGGGACCCTGTTGTGTAGGAACTTCAAGGGCCACCTTCACCCCTGCCCCACGCTCACGCCCTGCTGCCTCAGGGCCCTTGCACAGGCTGTTCCTCCTCTGGGCACCAGGCGGAAGACACAGCCAGAGTCCTCATCTCCCCCAGACTCCACTCCATCCCTCTGGACACCATCCCGGGGACCTGCGTGGGCCTGGCACACAGGAATCAGGCTACAGAGCAGGGTCCCCACCTGTAGCAGTGCAGGGCCGTGAGCATCATGTGCGAGGAGTCCAGCGAGTGGATGAAGTTGGGTGGGAACCCGTTCTTCTGCTTCTTTATGTTGGGCTTCCTGGGGGATGGGGAGGGGTTGAGGGCCCAGCCCCCGCCCCGTCTCGGCCCCCGCCCAGCCCGGGCCCCCACTCACTGGCTGCTGTCCTTGGCTTTGCTGCAGGTGATGCTCTGAATCCCTCCTCTGATCTGCAGGCGGGGCAGAGGCTGTGAGTCCCGCACCAGGCCTGACCTGCTGAGGGGGCTGGGGGTCCACGTACCGTGAACTTGGCTTCCTGGTGGTAGGGCTGGATGACCGGGATGCCCAGTGGCGTGACCCACTCCACCGCTGAGCCCGTGTGAGAGATGAGGCGGGCGCTCTCAGTCAGCCAGTGCTGTGGGCGGGGGACAGCTCAGACCAGGGCCTCGGGCGCACCGGCCGCCCTCCTCAGGGAGCCGTGGGGGGATGGGCTCACCTGGATGGCCCGGGTGCTTGAGAACATCTCCTGCAGGCTGCTGAACACCTGGCGCACCAGGTAGTGGGAGGCCTCCCACAAGAAGTCCTGGGGAGGGCAGGCGGTGGGCCGGGCAGGGGTTGGCAGGGGGCCCATGCAGACCGCCACCCCCATGGGGCCGGCCCAGTCACACCCCCTGAGGCACAGGGTCCTGAGGGTGGATGAGAGCAGGGGAGCTGACACACAGGCGGCTGGCGGGAGATGAGCCCCTGGCCAAGAGCAGCCAGCGGTCGGGGGTGAAATCACAGATTTCCGGATGCCACAGACCCGCGTACCTGGGGGAAGTCGCTGAGCTCCCTGAGGCGCCTCTCGATCTGCAGGCGCCCACCATAGCGGGTGACTCCATACACTACGGTCATCACGGTCTGCTTGACCACCTTGCGGCTGATGAAGCCCTCTAGCACCTGGGCCACCCGTAACCCCTGCTCTGCGTCCTGCCTGCGGAACACCTCCACCTGTGCCGGCGGTGGCGAGTCAGGCAGCCTGGGGACCGCCCAGCCCCTGACGTCTCCCCAGGGAGCCCCCATCACACCCCAGGGGACAGGCTGAGGACGGAGTCACTGTGGGGTCACCGTGGGGCTGTGGCACTGACTTAAGGGCCCGTGTCCCTGCTGTACCCGAGACCCCGGGTGGGCAGCAGGGTAGGGAGGGGCCCGCAGAGCCCACCTGCGCGGCCACCCCACTGTACACATCTTGAGGCAGGTCCAAGGGCATCAGGTTGACAGAGGCGGCGCCCACGCTGTCACGGCCCAGGGCAGCATAGTGCTGCAGACCGTTACAGGAGCCGTCCTGGGGTGGCAGGGGGGACACAGTGAGGGTGAGGCATCCACAAGCTACGACGCCACGGCTCTGTGCCCGCTGTGAGCTCCTGGGCCCCCACCACAGAAGGGAAAGGGCTCAGAGAGACAGGGGTGTGGGAGCCCCCAAGTGACCCCCAGGCTGAGCCATCCCTAGAGCCACACACCCCAAAGCCTAGGGGCAGTGGGGCAGCTGCCCCTGGACTCTGCACCCTGCCGGCAGGGAGAGGAGGACATGCCTGCCCAAGGCCACACAGCAAGGCCATTGGGACTCACTGTGGCCGTCCCTGAAAGATGCCCAGGTTTCAAGATACAATGTCAGACTGCAAACCTTGGGACCTGGGATACTGTAAACCCAACCCTGTCAGGGCACAGCTGGGGGCTCCACCCATGGCTCACCTGGTGAACAGGGAGGTGGGAGACATAGGTGGCGGGGTCGGGGGTGCGCACGGCCCTAGCGATCTCCACGCAGCAGGCCAGGGCTTGCCAGGGCTCATCCGCTTCCATCCACCACTTGCGGCCCTGTGGAGGGCAGTCAGGTGGCACCAGGTGAGGCCAGGGGTTCTCCAGTCCCAGGGGACATGGGGACACAGGGAGGTCACACGCACAAGTGCTGGGGCAGACAGGACCCAACTTGGCGGGATACAGGAGGGGTGCCCTGGACAGGAGTGTGAAACAGCCACAGGGAAGGGGAGCCCGTGGACAGAGGTCAGAGCTGCCCTGGACTGGGGTGGGAAGCAAGACCAGGGGAAAAGCGCTCGCGGGTAGCTTGTCCCGAGGCTCTGAGGGAAGACGGAGGACAGAGGACAGACCCTGAGAGGCTTGTGGGGTGGCAGGAGCCAGAGGCCAGCAGCGGGAGCCACGGACACTGGGCGGGGCTGCGTGGCTGTGGCTGGGGCCCTACCGCCATGGGCTGGTCCGCGGAGTCCAGGATGTCCTCCATCACCTCGTTGGCGAAGGCCAGGCGTGCCCGCAGCGAGGCATGCTTCTTGAGCCCCGTGAGGTTGACCAGGTGGATCTTGAGCCAGTCGAGGCCGTGGGGTCCGAGCGGGCGGCCCTCCGCGAACTCCAGCAGGGCCCGCGCCAGGTCGCTGCCCAGGTGGTTGAAGTGCGGCGGGCAGGGGTAGGTGCGGCCGCGGAAGTCCATGTTGTGGGGCAGCCAGAAGATGCGGTGCCGCAGGTGCTGGGCCAGCGAGAGGCGGTACAGGGCGTCCGTGCGCAGGCTGTGCATCTCGCGGGCAACCTTGAGGCAGCGGGCCGTCTCCCGCCGCAGCTCAGCCTTGCGGGCAGGTGGGGTGTCCCGCGGCAGGCGGCCCTCCGGTGGCTGGGGTGCCTCGGAGGGCGGGGGTGGCACGCCCAGGCGGGAGCAGCCCTTGTCCCTGAAGAGCTCCAGCACCAGGTCCAGCACGTGCCCGTTGACGCGCCAGGCGCAGTTGCCCAGCTGAGTGAGTGTGTCCAGGGCGCCGTGCAGCTCGGCGGGCGGGCAGCGCTCCAGCAGCTGCTGGTGCTGCGTCGTGCCCTCGACCGCGCGCATCAGCTTGGTGGGGCTTAGCAGGAAGGCGCCGGAGTGCGGGGAGGTCCAGGGCCGGGGTGGGCACAGCATGGGCACATCCACGGTCTCGAAGGTCAGCGTGGGCTCCGCCGCGGTCGCCAGCAGCTGCACGAAGGCCGGGTGTGGCTTCAGGATGCCGATCTGGAGGTGCAGGCAGGCAGGCGCTCAGGGCCTGCCCCAGGGGCTTGCTGCTGCTCCTCCTTGAATTTGTCCGGGAGGGCTCCCTCCTTCCCTCTTACAGAAGCCAACTTTAAAAATAACCCTGAAGGCCACAGCTGACCTCTGCCGGGCGTGTTCCGAGTAATCAGAGGCAGGGCCAACCGGCAAGGACCCACTGCAGCGAGGCACAGCGTTGCCACCCACTTGGGGCAACCCCAGGACTTAGACCGGGGGCCCCGCACCACCCAGAACCCCCAGCCACCTCCACCTGGGCCCCACCTGGCGGAAGCTGCGGAAGGAGTACACGTGGTAGAGCACAGGGATGAGCCCGCAGGAGTCCGGGGGCGCGGCCGGGCTGCGCGGCATCTGCACGGCCTGCACCAGCAGCTCTGCCAGCTGCCTGCCCAGCTGCAGCAGCACTGGCACTGGCCAGAGCTTCTCCTGCGACGCTTCCGGCAGCCCCAGCGCCTCCCAGTACTGCCGTGGCAGGTGGGGCTCGGCCACCTGCAGGGAAGGGTCAGTCAGGAGGGCTTCAGCGCTGGATGTCCCCACCCCGCCCAGCTGGTTGGGCAACTGTGGCCCCCATTCTACAGAAGGGACAGGCTGGGATGGAGGGGGGCACCCACTCCGCTGCGTGGCCCCATGGCTGGGGCCTCAGTTTCCCCACCGGGAAACCCACCTGGCTCCCCAGCCCCGCAGCGGGCGCTCACCTGGGTGTCGGAGGCCAGCAGGTGCAGATACTGTGTGTACCGCCGCTCCAGCGCCTGCACCTGGTTGCTGAGCTGCTGCTTCTGCACCATGTGCCGGCTGAAGGTCCGCCGGCCCAGCTCCTGGGCCACGGAGATGAAGGATTTGCCCTGGGCGGGCAGCGCCTGCAGGGTCTGGGGGAGGCAGCTGTGAGCCCACCACCCGCCACCCCCCCATCCCTCCACCCCGTGCCTGCGGGAAGCCAGACCCACCTGCGTGAGCAGCCGCACAAACTCGTGCTCACTGAGCAGGCACAGGAAGGGGTAGAGTGTGGGGCGGCCCTCGTGCGCCTGGCGGGCCAGGCTGGCCTTGGTCTGCTGCAGTGCTCGGTGCAGTGCCGCCTCCCACTGAACTCGCAGATTTTTCAAGGTCTTTCGCTGCAGGGGGGTGGGGGGGAGGAGGACATGGGCGTGGTCACCACGACAGCAGCCGTAGGACCTGAGCCCACAGGCCCCGGGAGTCCTGCCCCAGTGGCATCACCCTGCAAAGACCTCGTGGGGCCCTCGGTGTGCTTGAGGAGGCCGAGACCCACCCTCAGGGCCTCATCAGTCTCTCCGGAGCCCCAACCTGGTA
The DNA here is from genome assembly GCA_963575035.1 of Avahi laniger. Classification (NCBI taxonomy): domain Eukaryota; kingdom Metazoa; phylum Chordata; class Mammalia; order Primates; family Indriidae; genus Avahi; species Avahi laniger. Next base: position 11,660 of record CAUYSK010126316.1, on the reverse strand, counting down.
AGACCCCAGGACCCTGACCCCTGCCACACGCCCAGACCAGGGGACGGCCCGTTGAGCACGGCACAGGTCTGAGGCCCTCACCGCGTGCACGGTCTCCTTGGTCAGCACAGCCTTCTCCACGGACTCCACGCAGATACTGGCGGTCAGCTCCATGTGGAGCTGTTGCTGGAAGAGGCCCTGTAGGGCCTTCAGGGGCAGGTGCAGCTTTGGGTAGGACACGGGGCCATCCTGGGGGAAGAGCGGGGTGGTGAGGGCCCGGGCGCCTGACCGAGGGAGGCCTGTGACCTGTGCCCTCTGCCCGGCACCCAAGACGTCCACCTGCCCTGCCCAGGAGCCCCTGCAAGTCTCCTGAGAGTTACCCTCCTCCATCGCTGACAACGCAGAGAGCAGTGGCACAGTGTGTGAAGCAGGTGCCACTGGTGAGAGGGACAAGGGGTGCCCATATGGGAGGGGGACTGGGCAGTGCAGGGCGGGGGCCGGCAGAGCCCAGGAGACAGTTCATCACGTCCCTGGATGTTTGCTGTTTTATTCTCAAATTTGGAACCATGTGAACGTGTGACCACGCCAAAAATAGACAATAGATAAATTAAAAATAGCAACTAAAGCCAACACTTTGAGAACTGAAAGCACACGTCCGCACAAAAACTTACACACAAACGTTCACAGCATCATTCAGAGAAGCTGAAAGGTAGAAACAGCTCAAATGCCCATCGATGGACGAATGGACAGTGTGGTCCACCCACACGTGGAATGTCACTTAGCTATGAAAGGGATGAGGCTCTGACATAGGCCACAGCATGGATGGACCTTGAGGACGTCGTGCTCAGTGAAAGACGCCAGACACAGAAGGACACACAGTGTGAGACTCCATTTGTGTGAAACGTCCAGAACAGGCAGATCCACAGAGACGGGACGTGGATTCGTGGTCGCCAGGGCTGGGGAGTGACTGCTGATAGGGATGGGGTTTCTTTTTGGGGTGATGAGAATGTTCCAAAAAGAGATGGTAGTGGTGGTGGTTGCACAACTCTGAATATACTAAAAACACTGAATTACACTCTCTATAAGGGTGAATTTTGTGGCAGCTGAATTACATTTAAGTAAAAGACAAACCCAAGGCATCTACCAGGTGGCTCCGCTCACCCCTCACACTCCTCTCCTGCCCTGGGGAGGGGCCACGGCCCCCAGCCTGGTTCTGAGTCCCAACACCAGTCTTAGGCCATGTCAGGACCATCCCTGCAGTGCCCTGGCGCCCTGTCCCCTCCAATCCTCTGATGGCCTCATCCTCTTGGCACCTGCCACCCCCAGGTCAAGGCCCTCCTGCGCCCTTTCCAGCTCCACTGTTCCATCTTCTCAGAGCAGGAAGGGAGGGATCAGAGTTTGTGTGACAGTCAGCAGGTGCCGAGCTGAGGCTCCTGGGACAAGCACAGCACCGGTAAAGGGCAGAGACACCTGCCCATTGGTGCCAGGCCCCACTCACCTTGGCATAGACCTCCCTGAGCAGCGTCGAGGTGTTGACCTGGGGCGGGGGCCGCAGCCGTGGCCTGAAGGTTGGCCGAGCCTTGACTATGGCCCTCAGGAGCGCGGCCCGCTCCTCCTCAGACAGGGGCACGACCGTGAAGAGGTCCTGTAGCTGCAGCCTGTCCCGCGCCATCTGCTTGAGACACCTGCGGAGCAGCCCCAGACTCAGCTCCCACACAGCCCACCCTGAGGACACCTCCGGGCAGGTCTCGGTGTGGCCGTCGGGTCCTCTGGGGGTCCCAGCTCACAGCCCAAGCAGGGGGCTGCCCAACACCACCTACCTTTGGATGGTCCTGGCATCCTGGTCCAGCCGTCCCATGCACTGGAGGGCGGCCGCATAGGACAGCAGGTCCGGGGTGAAACCAGCGTCTTTCACCATGATGAACACGTATACCAGCTCCTTGAGGGAGCCCTGGGGGAGCAAGCTGAGGTGAGGGTCTGGGGCCACCCTGGCCTCCCTATGCCCTCCGCTCCCTCAAGATCCCTTCTCTGCAGCCAGCGGCTCGGGGAGGGGAGCGGGGAATGGCATCACCAGCCGTGAGTAGCCAGCCGGGCGGACAGAGACTGGTCCACCTGCTCCTGTGCACAGGCTCAACCTGCAGAGAAGGGCAGGGCTGGGAGGGGGGCTTGTCAATATTTTGAAATTTTTTTATTTTGTGGATATAAACATGTGCTTTTTGGGGCTGCTCAAAAATTGACCCCTCTTCAGGTCAGCCAATTTTGTCAACCTCTTCATAGGACAGACTTGATTTTGTTGATTTTGTTTCTCTCTTCTCTGTTTCAACCTTTATTACTTTCTTTTGTCTGCTTGCTTTGGGTTTAATGAGAGTTTCTCTTTCCAGTTTCCTGAGGTGAAAGATTATGTATTGGATTTGAGATGTTCACCTTTCTTGATGTGGCCATTACAGCTATAAATTTTCCTCTGAGCACTGCTTTAGCTGTGTCCCAGAACTTCTGGTAGGTGGTGTTTTCATTTTGATGCATCTCCAAGTATTTTTTAATTTCCCTTGCAATTTTTTTCTTTGACCCACCCAGTGGCTGCTTAAGAGTGCTGGTCTGTAGCCTGAGCAAGACTGAGACACCGCCTCTACTAAAAAAAGAAAAAACTGAGCCAGGTACAGTGGCACACACCTGTAGTCTCAGCTACCTGGGAAGCTGAGGCAGGAGGATCATTTGAGCCCAGGAATTGGAGGCTGCAGTGAGCTGATGATGCCACGGCACTCTAGCCTGGGTGACAGAGTGAGACTCTGTCTCAAAAATAAATAAATAAATAAATAAAAAAGAGTGCTGGTCTGTAACTGTAATAGACCCTTTCAAAGGGAAGAAAAATTCCCCAACATTCTTCCACCCTATGGTCCACCAGCCCTAATTTGAGAAAGGCTGTCACATGAGGTGACCGTAGTGCCAGAGACCTGGGTTTAGGGTAGTTGTCTGAATGACCTCAGCTGACCTCAGCAGTCACTAGCCACACAGAGTTGTTTAATTTAAATTTAAATGCTCAGTTCTCCCATCACACCAGCCTCATTCCAAGTGCTCACAGGCGTACCTGGCTGGTGCCAGAGACCGAATGTTTCCAACATCACAGAATGTTCTAAGGAAGGGGCTAGTCAGAATGTGTGTCTACCCTACCCACCTTATGTATTTGCTTTTTTAAGTAATATCAGCAATAAGATGAAAACACACATTCTAAAACGTCATATGCTTTCTCAGCCCCTCTCCTAAACACGTCTATGAAGTTTGGGAAGCCCTAAATTAGGTCTCCCCTTCCTCCCAAGAATCTAGCAATCTCCCCATTTTACAGATGGGAAAACTGGGGCTCAGGGAGGAGATGACTGGCTGTGACCACACAGGGAGCCAGTGGCAGAGACAGACTCAGACTCACATCTGGCTGTCAAGCCCCACCCCAAGTGTCAGCCACCAAAAACAATAATACCTTAAGAAGCAAATAGTGCCTATGAAGAGCACGTGATTCAGCACAGTACGCAAGGTGGGTTCACCAGTGTCCCCCTGAAATTCACGTTCACTGGCAACCATGGAACGTGGTCTCATTTGGAAACGCATGTCAGCTAAGGTGGGATCATGCTGGATGAGGTGGGCTCTACTCCATAACCAGTGTCTTCATACGAAGGGAGGACCCCCAGACGTGCAGGGAAGATGCCATGTGAAGATGGAGGCAGAAATCGAAGGACGCATGCACAAATCCAGGGACCGTGAGGAGTGCCTGCCACCCCAGAAGCTGGAGGGGCAGGAAGGACCCTCCCCTGGAGCTTTTGGAGGGAGCAGGCGCTGCCCGTACCTTGATTTCACATTTCTGGGCCCCAAAACTGAAAGTGAATAGTTTCTGTTTTTCTAAGCTACCAAGGTTTTTTTTTTTTTTTGTAAAAATAGAATCGCTACCAAGTTTTTGACACTTTGTTAGAACCCCAGGAAACTCACACAAGCGGTGATCACAAAAACCCCCGGTGATAACAGGCTCTTCACTGAGGGAATTTAGAGGGTTTGTGACCTGGGATGGGAAAAAACACAACTCTTATGCTCAGCATTCCTGGACTAGAGTGCATGCCGGCAACGATGAACACAGGGAACAAACTACCTCATGTTAAGGGTTGTTAACTGCAGACTTAGAATTTACAGGAGTTACTAGAGCTGCTCCTGGACCTTGTTGTTTTATGCATTAATAAAGCAGCACATAAAATCCTCTGTTGGGAATTTATGTAAATATTTTGATAACTATATTTTAATAATCAGCTTCCTTTGTTTACCTAAGTATTAAACAAGTTTTTGCTGCTGTTTCTTAAATTAGAGCTTCGGGATCATGGGGTGAGAGAATGCTGAGAATTTTTTCTCCCTTGGAAGGGTCTGTAAACAACATTCTCCCAAAGAATCAATGGGTCAAAGAAAAATTTGCAAGGGAAATTAGAAAATACTCTAGATGAACAAAACCGCAAAGACATGGGTGGGATGCAACTAAAGCAGTGTTCAAAGGGAAACTCATAGCCGTAAACACCTATATTAACAAAGAAGGATCTCCAAACAATAGCCCAACCTTCCACCTTAGGAAACTAGAAAAAGAAGTGCAAACTAGACCTAAAGCACTGAAGTCATCTTCCTGAGCAGGGAGGGGTCTGTAGGCTGCCTTAGAAGCCAAAAGTACCCCTTGCCTGGATAGCTTCGGAAGCCCTGTTGAGAAAGACCAGAAGGAAATGTACTAAAACGTCAGCAGAGGCCGGGCGTGGTGGCTCATGCCTGTAATCCTAGCACTCTGGCAGGCCAAGGTGGGTGGATCGCTCAAGGTCAGGAGTTGAAGACCAGCCTGAGCAAGAGTGAGACCCCGTCTCTACTAAAAATAGAAATAAATTATCTAGACAACTAAAAAAATATATATATAGAAAAAATCAGCCACGCATGGTGGCGCATGCCTGTAGTCCCAGCTACTTGGGAGGCTGAGGCAGTAGGATCGCTTGAGCCCAGGAGTTTGAGGTTGCTGCGAGCTAGGCTGATGCCACGGTACTCTAGCCCAGGCAACAGAGCCAGACTCTGCCTAAAAAAAAAAAAAAAAAAAAAAAGTTAGCAGAATTTCTTAAAAGGTCACTTTCAAAATTTCCTTTGACGGTAACATGTGATTTCTATTTGAAAAGCCTAAAAGAATTGTTAAAAATAAAAAACAAAGGACTCTAACTTCAGGACTGTTAGACAAGGGTTCGAATCTAAATGAGGACATGTTCCTGTCTCTGGGCCTCAGCTTCCCCCTTCAACTGAAAGGGCCGTGGCCCTCGGGGTGGCCCGTTCCCCTGGCTGCTGCTCACCTGTCGAGCCCAGCCGAGCATGATGGTGTTGTACATGGCGAGTGTGAGCAGCTGCTGCTTGCGGGGATTGCCGTGGTGGGCCACCAGCACGTGGTGGGCAAGGTGCAGGTGGTCGGTGAGCAGGCAACACTCGAAGAAGGCCAGGAGTGTCTGCTGCTGACCGGTGAGCTGCGCCTCCGCCTCCCTGTCTGCCAGGACCTGCTCCTCTTTGAGGCTCAGCTTCCGAGGGGCCTCCTGCAGTGCCTGGGCCAGCTGTTCCTCCAAGGGGGTCTCCTGCGCCCCGCACCGCAGGGAGTCAGCTAGCTGCCCGCTCACCAGCCGGGGCTCCATCCGCAGGGGCTTGGGCTTCAGCTTCTCGGCCAGCTTCTGGGCCAGCCTCTGGGCCCGCACCTGCAGCTTCACCTCCAGCCGCTGCTTGCGCTTCTGCATGGTCTGCTTCTCCTTGTCCAGTTTCGCTGCCCAGCGGCCAAAGTGCTGAGGGGCAGCACCCTTGGCCCCCACCTGGCCCTTCCTGGGTGGCTGGAAGCTGCCACCCCCACCGCCACGTTCTGGGAGCCGAGCCACATCCACCTTGTTGACGGTCACCTCCGACACACTCTCAGCCTGCAGCTGCCGCACCCGCGCCTCAAGCACTGTGAGGGGGCAAAGGGTGAGGGTGTCAGAGGGACCCTGTGCTGGGCCAGGAGATGGAGGCAGCTGGTCTTCCCTGGTCGTGAGGCCTCAACCCCACGGATCTCCTGGCAACTGCCTAACGTGTCTCCCTGCCACCCGCTGCCCCAACTTCCAGACACACGTGCCCCACCACCTTCTCTGCACTCCACCCACGCCTCTAGACACTCAGCATCCCATGCAAGCTCTGGTGTCCCCCAAACCTGCTCCTCCACGTCTCCCCAATCACTGGCAGCTCTGTCCCCCCAGGTGCTCAGGCCAAGAGCCCCGGGGTGCTTGACAACTCTCTCTCCCTCCACATCTCACCGTCCCCACATGCTCTGGGCTCTACCTTCGAAGTCCATCCAGGTGACCTGTCACCTCTCCACCCTCACCTCTCCCTGTTCTCCTGCTTGCTGGCGCCAGCCCTCTTGTCTTCACGGTCCCACCTCAGGGCCTTTACACATGCCACCCTGACCGTGCACTGCTGATTTCCAATCTCAATAAGCGCCTGGGAGTTCACAGCCCTCCCTCCTGCCCTCTTTCTGCTCAGCATTCCACACGCGCTCAGGGTATTTATGCTGGTTACGATCTGCAAAGTCGCTGCTGACACAGAGTCAGCGCGAACTGAACCCTCCTCCTAAGGGAAAAACAGGGTTAAAGTCTTGTGGCCTAAAGTCACATTTTTCTCAACCAATAAGTACATAACTCTGTTTTACGTGTTTTTGTTGACACATTGAAAACCTACTGCTGATTTATTACCATCGAACTCACAGCCCACAGTTCACTCAGACCTGAATGAAGCTCACCTAAGGGGCATCCCTGCCCTACACACAGGGGCCACTTCAAACAGCAAAATCACCAACCAAAAAAACCCACAAAGACGGGAAACGCAGGGCACTAAACGAACCACAGAAAGGACCCTTATTTGTGGGATGAGCTAAATGAGAAGGAAGGGCATTGAGGCATCAAGCTGGGCATCGTGGTCTCGTCTGTGGTCTCAGCTACTCGGGAGGCTGAGGCAGGAGGATCGCTTGAGCCCAGGGGTTGGAGGCTGCAGTGAGCTGTGATGATGCCACTGCACTCTAGCCTGGGTGACAGAGCTAGATGATGTCTCTAAAATAATTCGTCCTTTTTAAAGGCTTCCCTCCTGCCCCCCACCCTGTCCCTGCCAGCTGTGGGACACGGGGTGGTGGGGGGTGAACCCGAGACATGCACGGGGTGGTGGGGAAGCACAGAGATGTCCCCACCACCGTACGACACCGCCAGCCAGGCTAGGTTGGAGGGCTGGGACAACTCACGCCTGGGCCATCTACTGGACTCCATCAGGTGCCCAAACAGAGAACTGAGGCAGGAAAACACGTCACTTCAGGGTTCAAATTCTGGCTCTGCGTGTGCGGCCTCTCAGGGCCTTGGGAGTCTCTCCAGACAGAACTGTGGGCCTCAACATTCCCCCTGGGAATCGGGAGCAGCTGGTGGGCTCCGGGAAGGGGGCATTATGAGAGCTCTCAGAGCCCCCTGGCACAGGACACGGCCTAGCAGCTGTGCAGGGGACACGGAACTTGCTGAGCAATGCCGCACGGTCCCTGTCATCCCTTTAGTCGCTCTTCGAAACCACCAGAGAGGCAGGCACTGCCCATGCCCCATCTTATGGTCCCAGCCTCAGTTTCCTCTCCACACCACAGGGAGCGCGCCCTTCTCTTGGGGTCACAGGGAGGGGGGTGTGGCTCACCCTCCAGCAGCTCCACGTGGCCCCAGTCCTTCCGGAGGTCTTTCTCATGTGGGCTGGCAGACGAGTTCCTCTTGGGGCCCAGGCCAACACCGAGGGTCCCTGTGGGAGAGACGAGGGAGGCTGAAGGGGGCCAGGAGGCAGAGGGGCTGAGGAGGGGGGTCTTCAATGGACGGAAATCGCAGGGTCAAACGGCAGAGAAGCCCTAACTTCAGCGGAAATTCCGTTGTCCTGGGTCTTTCATCGGAAAGAAACCAAAAGATCAAAGGGGGAAGGGGCCCCACATGCTGCGAAAATTAGGGCGCAGGGTCCAGAACAACTAAAGTACAGAGAGAGGGTTCAAAGGTCAAGAGCCCTAAATCCCAAACATGAGATCAGGACACTCTATAAGAAACCAAGAGTCAAAGGTCAAAGTGGCCTGTTGATCTCGGTCAGGAGAGCAGGATAAAGGCGAGTGAAAAGCGGGGCCGCGACAGTGGGGTCCTCAGAGCTACAAAGGGCAAAGGTCGGAGGTAGCTAGATCTCAGGGGCGCCAAGAACCAAAGGTCACGGCCGCAGGGGGAGGAGCGGCGGCCGCGACGTCGTCCCCGGGCCGTTCCCCCGCGTTACCTTCCCCGGTTGGGAGGCCGCGGCGGCCGCAGGACCGCAGGACTCTCCCGAGCTCCGCCGCGCCACGGCCCCAGCGCAGCGCCGACATACCGCACGCGGAACCCTGCGCCGCTGCCACAGCCCGCCAAGTCTGCGCATGCGCTCGCGCCGTCTGACGGGAGTTGTAGTTCTCCGACTGACAGCGCATGTGAAGGGGTGTCCCTGTCGGAAATACGCCTCCGGAACCACAATTCCCAGGGGGCAGCGGGCCCCGAGTGGCTGCAGGGCATGCGCCGGGGAAGCCCTCTGATTGGTTCTTCTTTCAGTCCTCAAGGAGAGGCGGGACAGAGCAACTGATGGGAAGGCGGTCTTTGGGAGGACCTGGAACCTGGAATTTTTTTTTTTTAAGGAGTATTCACCTAATAATTCACAGCGTTCTGCAATTTAGAGATGCCTGTCCACAGTCTTCACTGATCGAATGACAACTTTGGAGTGGAAACAATTACTACCACCAGTTTATTGTGGAGGAAGCGAGGTTCAGAAGGGTCAACCGAGTTGCTCAAAGACACACAGCATGATACTAGGGAGATTGGAAGGAAAGCCCAAGTCTGTGTGACTCCCAGCGGAAAAGGGGATCTGGGGCGACGTGTTTCCTGGACATCTTCCTCACTCACTAACCCCAGGTCCCCTAGGAAAGAGGCAGAATGGAGCGGGGAGTCTGGATCCATCCCTGGCCTCCGGGTGATTCCACTCAGGAGCAGACAAGGCCAGAGCTTTAGAATCAAACGTGGAAGGCATGCCCACCGACCATTCTGCTGGGGAAACTGAGGCCTGGTCTGGGACCAGCTGACCCATGACGGAGGAGACTATGAACATCTGGAGTAACCACACTCCAGGCAGATGTCAGCAAGTACAAAGGCCCAGAGGCAGGAGACTATGAACATCTGGAGTAACCACGCTCCAGGCAGATGTCAGCAAGTACAAAGGCCCAGAGGCAGGAACATGTGTCAGGATAGTTGGAGGAACTTGAGCAGAGTGGGGTTGGGAGAGGAAGCTGGAGGGGCTAAGGGGCCCCCACGCGAGCTGCCTTCGGTCCCCAAATGCTTGGACTTTGGTTTCCCCATCGGGCCAGAGTGAGGACTGGACCTGTGCTCTGGTAGGTGCAGCCACCCGGGCCCGGCGGCCTCTTAACAGCACATTCCAGATGCAGCTGCCCACGCGGGTCTGGGCATGGTGATGCCACTGGCGGGGAATGTTTTCGGCAGATAGCAGCATCCTCCCTGACCTGCTTCAGCCCACCCCAGATGCCCCCAGGGGCTGTGACCTCAGACCTGACTCACTCCTGGGGTCAGCTTCCTGGCCCCAGGGGCTGAATCGGCTGGGCCTGGTCCCCTAAGACCTAGAGACGCCCCCTCAAATCCCTGATTCTGGCAGAGCCAGGAACCTGGGTGGAAACCAAGACGTCTGAATTCTTTTGCCCACCATTCCTCATACCTCAGTTTCCTCTTATGTTGATTTCCTGAGACAGACTCCCTGAACCAGAATTTCCCGGAGAGCCAGGTTCCTGAATCTTACCGGTAAGAAAGTCATTCTCCTTTCAATTCCTGTTCAAACCTTCTGCTGATGTCCCCTAGGAAGCCTCCCCTAGCGGCTCCCCCCGCCACCCCTGTATTTAACACCAGTCTCTATGTCCTGGCTGCGATTATATTGATCTCAGAGTTCTCACATTCTTCTTTCTCCTTTGTATCTCTTTTTATGGCTTACTGTCATCTTGTCAGCGTATGGCACTGGTTTTCCACTTCTGACAGTGACGCTAAGTTTCCTTGTAAAACATAGGAGGAAAAATATTAATAACATGCAAGACTGGTGGAGACAGATGTAGTTAAAATGGACAATACAGTGCTAAGAGGCTGGAATTCAGGCAACACTGTGTTTCTGAAACTGTCGTCTAGTTCTATGTCACCTAGACTGGCTTCTCACCCAAAACATGTCGTCCAAATCCAGCCATCAGGCATTCAGATGGGTCTGGGTTGTGGACACTCTATGAGACTTCAGAAGTGTTCATGTTTTAAAATGGGCAAAGGAAGTCAGGAATCATTAGATGAAAGGAAAGGTTATTAGGTTCCTGTGGCCGCAGGGACAAATGACCACAAACTCAGTGCCTTAAAACAAGAGAAATTCATTTTCTCACATTTCTGGAGAACAGAAGTCCAAAATCAATTTCACGGGGCCGAAATAAAGATGTCGTCAGGACTGTGCCTCCCTCTCATGGCTCCAAGGGAGGGTCATCCTGCCTCTCCCAGCTCCTGGGGGCTCCAGGTGTCCTTTGCTTGTGGCCGTGTCACTCCAGTCTCTGTGTGTCACATCACCTCCTCCTCTGTGTCTGTGCCAAAGCTACCTGTCTCTCTCACGAGGGCACCAGTCACCACATTTAGAACCCATCAGGATAACCTCTCAAAGATCTTAACTGCATCCATCAAGACTGCCGGGCGCGGTGGCGCATGCCTAAAATCCCAGCACTCTGGGAGGCAGAGGCAGGAGGATCGCTTGAGCCCAGGAGTTTGAGGTTGCCGTGAACTAGGCTGACGCCACAGCACTCTACTCAGAGCAACAGAGTGAGACTCTGTCTCACAAAAAGAAAAAGAAAGAGACTCATTTTTTTCCAAATCAGGCAAACTTCGCAGGTCTGGGGATTAGGATGTGGTCATATCCTTGGGGCCAACCGCAGAGGCTAAATAAAGAGAGGAAGAGACTGCTGAACACACAGCATGAGCCCAGCCCTGATTTTTTCAGGAAAAAAAGAGCTATTAAAGGGGACATCAGGGAATGTCTGAGCATGGATGGCAGATTAACTTGCAGCTTCGTTGCGAGGAGAAGGACTTCGCTGTGCTGGTGCATCTCCCGCATCTCTCCTGGAGGGAAGCAGCACCACGGTTGTGGCTCACTCTCGAATATCCACTTACATAAAAAGATTGCATACGTGTGCTATTTCCAGTCTAACATGCCTGTGGCGCAGTGCACACATTGAGAATACAGCCCAGTTACTGTTCACAAACCAAACACACCTAGGAACAGGCGTTCCGAAGAACAGGAACGGAGCCTGCCAGTCCCTGAAGCCCCCTCCTGGCCACTGGCCCCCAAAGGGTAGCGCCCTGTCTTGACGTCTCACACCATAGGTTGATTTTGCCTGTCCTAGAATGGCACATACATGGACTTCTTTTGTGTCTGGCTATTTTTTTTTTTTTTTTGAGACAGAGTCTCACTTTCTTGCCTGGGGTGAGTGCCGTGGCGTCAGCCTAGCTCACAGCAACCTCAAACTCCTGGGCTCAAGCGATCCTACTGCCTCAGCCTCCCAAGTAGCTGGGACTACA
>CAUYSK010126311.1:0-21543 GCA_963575035.1 Avahi laniger | reverse complement strand
AGTTAATACCAATTGATGATGAGTACATGTGGTGCTTGTCTTTCCATTCTTGGGATACCTCACTTAGTAGAATGCATTCATTTTACATAAATTTTAACTTAAAAAAACTGAAACCAACATCACTTTTCTTTGTTTCTAATATATTGCAATTTCACTATGAAGTGTTTATTTATAAATTTGCTTTTTTTTTATCCTGTGGCAAATGTGCTAGGCTTCTCAAATGACATTTCTTAAATTCTTATCCATTTCCCCTTTGAACGCTCTCTTTCCAAACTCCCTTCATCCTTTTGCCTGAGATTCTGACTAGATACATGTTAGAGTTTTTCATTTTGCCCTCCACATTGTTTCACTTTTCCTCATCTTCTCCATCTGTTTGCACTTTGGATAATTCTTAAAGTCTGACATTCCATTTAATACTTCTATTTTCATTTGTGTCTAATGTGCTAATGGCAGTTTTTTAAATAAACTTACATATATACTCACTATATGACACAGTGAACTGGGTTATCTACTCAAGTGAATTATGTACATTCAAAAACCTGCATGCCAAAATTTAGAGCAGCTTCCTGCATTATCACCAAAAACTTGAAAGAACCCATATGTCTTTAACCAGTGAATTGAGAAACTGTAGCACTTTTGTGCAATAGAATCCTACTCAATAATAAAAAAGCATAAGGCATTGATTCACACAAAAACATAGATGAAGCTTAAATTCAATTTGTTATGTGAAGGAAGCCAGGCTTAACAGTCTACATAGCATGATTACATTTATGTGACATCCTGGAAAAGGCAAGACTAAAGGGAGGGAAGCCTATTAGTGGTTGCCAGGAGTTGAAAGTGGGAGGAAAAGGAGGGATTTGCTGCAAAAGTGATGCACAGGGAATTTTTAGTTTTGTGAAACTGTTCTGCATGGTACCAAGGTGACGAATACATTTCTTATACATTTTCCAAAATCTGTACACTTGCATACTACAGAGCATAAATTTTATTGTATGCAAATTTTAAAAAGTCAATTAGCATGTCAAGGGATCGCAGGATGGAATGTAGACTGCGACAGATGAATCTAACCATATTACAAATATATGATATACATGCAGTGATAGGTCGGGGAAAAGATGTATTGACTTTTGGAACTTCAGAAAACAGTATTTTGATTAGATACTGAAAAGCTAGAGAAAACAAATGCGTGCATAAACAATATTTATGTTTCTCACAGCCGCATGGGTTATCAATTTTGAAAGTACTTTTCATGAGTAGTAAGCAGGGTTGAGTAATAAATAAATCAACTACACACAGTGGGAGCTAAGTTTTCTTTGTCAGAGAAAGACATTATAAATATGCAGGGAGTGAAGGCTGGAGAAAAACTTACTGTGCTGTATTAGAGGTGGAGGTGTCAGTACGAACACATATTCATTTTAATGTGTATATAGATACATACAGGAGTAAGTATAGACATGCACATATAAATGAGTTAGAATACACACATCTATTTTCATAGTCTAGAAGCAGTAACATACCAGCAGCAATCGGACCATACCCAGTTCCCAGATCTTGGCATCAAATTACCATTCTGGAATAAAAGGAAACAGGAAATGGGGCTCCCTAGAGAAATGGCTCAATTTGGGGCAGGGGGAGAGAAAACACATAATGAGCCTAAAAATAAGATGTGTCAGAAAGTAAGAGTTAAAAAACAAACAAACAAAAAGAGTTTATGTTAAGATGATATAAGAACCAACCTGAAAAAACTTCCAACGGCCAAGTCTGGAATAATTTAAACAAACAGCAAATAAATAACACAAATATAAATAATGGTAAGACTGGATTATAAACCAAAGAACAAAATAAATATGAGCCCATACTTATGCAAATAAATTGTTGCCTATATGCATATATGGGAGAGAAGGGACAATTTTTCTGACAGAATAATTCTAAGTAACAAATGTAGACATAATGATGGAAATAGAAAATCGTCAGGAGAAACCACAGTGGTAACTCATGATAGCTACTGATGCTAAAATTAATTGGTGACTCTTTGAGCAGAAATAGGATAATTGCATAGCTCCAAAGTATCTCTTCCTAACACAGGTTACTTACTAAAGTACTCTAAATATATGCTAATGAATTCTTTAATGTTTCACTCACCAGGAGGTGGACTATAATCCTTCTACCTTGATAAGTGTGGTTTGGAATTAGTAACTTGCTAAAAGGTATGGAAAGGGAAAAATAGTGCCTTTACAAAGGAGTAATTTGGCAGATGTGATCAAGGTTAACATCATCAATTGTTCAGTCCAGCTGACATTGTGTACCCTCTGATATGATTGATGAGAAGGGGACATCACCTCTAAAATATTCTTCTCCAAGACTCATATCTTCAGTTTAATCACAAAAAAATATCAGACAGATTCAGATTGAGGCACCTGACACCAAAATATTTGACCAGTATTTTTCAAATGTGCCAATGTTAGGAAAGAAAAGGAAGGACTGAGAAACTGTCAGAGATTGGAGTACACTAAGGAGTCACGAAAACAAAATGCAATGCAGTATTTTGGACATTGTTCTGCAACAGAAAAAGAGTATTAGTGGAAAAACTGAAGAAGTCCAAAAAAATGCTGTAGCCTTAAATGGTATTTTATAAATCACCACTTTTATTTGGCCGGTGCTAACCAGTTTATTACAGCAAGTAAAAGAAGTAAAAGGCAAAAGAGTTGGAAAGGTAAAAGCATCCAACCTTTATCAAAAATGATATAATTGTTTATACAGATAATGCAAAATAATCTAACAAATTTTCAGTCTAAAAAGAGCATGACAATGTTGCTGGTTACTAAATCAGTATACTAAAGTCAATTATATTTCTACATCTAGCAATAAAACATTAAAAAGTGAACATTTTTTAAAGATATTTGCAATAGAAACAAAAAACATCAAGCTCTCAGAAATAAACCTAACAGAATAGGTGCAATAGTTCTCAGGAAACAAAACTTTACTGAGAAATAATAATGTAGAACTAAATAAACAGAATAATGTAACATGTTCATAGATTTTTCATTCATTTGACAAGTATTTATCAAATATACACTATCGGCCAGTCCCTTTCAAAATATAAAAGTATATGTATATGCGTGTATGTATAAATTGACAAGTTGATTCTGAAATGTATGCGGAAGTGGAATAGGTCCAGGATGGGAAGACTCACCTGCAAAAGAACAACAGAGTGGAGAAGTAGCACTATTGGCTAGTAAGATGTGTTGTAAATGTACAATCATTAATATATTGCGGTGATGGTGCAAAGGTAGACAAAGACCAATGGCACAGAACAGAACATCCAGATGTGGACAGCTGGTTCTCTGACAAAACTGGCACTGTACTCCAGTGGGAGAAATGACGGTCTTTTTCATAAATGATTCCGAGGTGCTTTGATATCAATATAAGTAACAGTGAAATTTAATACCTTTCTTAACAATATGATCTAGATGCAGATTTGAGTAGCCTGAATCTTATGCACTTGTGGGGCTTTTTAAAATACAGCAAAAACAAAATAACGTTAAAAATACACAAGTAAGAAAAAACTAGATAATATTGATGATGAATAAAACGAAAAAAATCACTAAAATCTGACAAATACCACAAACATCACAAATAACTGTTTTATGCATTAAGTGACATAATTATGTTATACATTATTTTCTACATGTCTACATACTCTTTATATAACAATAATTGTGATACTGTTTTCTATAGAGAACATAAAAAGGCAATTCTTTACTATAGTTGATTGAAATTTGCTTTTTTAATTTCCTGATATTTGAGATACATAAAGCGTACAGCTTCATACACCTACCAGAAACATAAAAAAAGTACAAGAATGTGTTAGTGGGAAAAGTTGGGATAATGCTGAACTTTAAACAGTCAGGGATAGACTGAGGACCCGGTGCTGACAGCATTCTACCACTGATCTGGGCTGGTTACCATGAACGTTGGTTTATAATAAAATATGTAGTCATTCATTTACATTATATTTACCTTTTTTCACATTTTTAAAAATTTATTTCTGAAAAATCAAAATGCAAGAGCGCCTCAACAGCGACAGACAACTAAACAACGAAAATGGTGATGATTAATGATAACCGTAAATAGGAAATTACAGTTTTCACAGCATCTGAACACTTGTAAGCTCATTTTTCCTTAACAACTGCACCATAGATTAAGTCTAGGATGTAACAGAGTAAAAGAGGGGAAAGAAGGGCAGTTAAGATCTATGTAACATTTGCCATGAACCAGGAACTGTACCAGGTAGGACTGCAAAATAGAACACTTTCTTACCTTTAGGTTTCCTAAAGCAAATTTCTTAAATTCTTATCTATTTTCCCTTTGAATGCTCTTTGCAAACTTTCATTATTGCTTTTTCTGAGACTCTGATTAGGTATGTGTTAGATTGTTTCATTCTGTCCTCCAGATTGTTTCACTTTTCTTCATACACATCATCTGTTTGCAGTTTGGATAATTCTTAAGGTGTAGCATCCCATTTAATACTTCGATTTCTATTGTGTCTAACGTGCTATTCAACAATTCTCTTGAGTATTCAAACCTTTTTATTATGAACAATAAACCACTTGCAAAAAAGTCTCATCGTTTATATGGACAGAATCGTTTTTATGCACAGCATCACTTTCATCTCAACTTTTGTATTCAATTTTGTGAGTCTGTGTTTACCCTCATGACCAGGCCTCCGAAGCGAAAGTCCACTGCAAGTCCAGATGAGCCTGCGGCAAAGAGAAAGGTCATTACGATGGAAATGAAAGTAGAAATAATTAAGCATTCAGAGAAAGGCCAGATGCCATCATTCATTGGGAACGCATTATTAGGCTTCTGTTGCTCAACTATGGGAATGATTATGGAGGAAAAAGTGAGAATAATGGAACGTGTGAAAGGCAGTGCTCCAATGAAAGCATCAATTATTACTAAGCAGCGTGGTGGATTAATTATTGAAATGGAAAGGTTATTATTGATTTGGCTAGAAGCTCAAAGTAAGCATACATTCCTATTAGCCTAGGAATTAAAAGAAAGAGCACAATAGTTTCTGTAACTTATTACAGTACAGGAGTATTATTATTGTTATTACAGATTACACTGTTATTATTATCACATATGAGCCATCATAGTATTGTTATTATTATTACTGCATATGCACTGTTCGTCAAGGATCTGAGTTACATAAAAATCCAACCTACAGACGTCCTCTGAAATGTATCTCATCTGTAACCCAGGGACCACCTGCAGTAGTAATGAGAGAGGACATCAGTGTGTTGTTCAAGAAAGATCTCATCATTCAGAGTCTCCCTATTCAGTAATACGGCCACCCATAGGCTTGTCATCAGAGTCCTTAGTTACATTAAGAAAGGTTTTTTCTGTTCCTACTTTGGCGAGAATTGGGTTTTGTTTGTTTTGTTTTATAAGTATATATCAAATTTTGTCTAAAGCTTTTTCTACATCTATTGAGATGATCATCTGCTTTTCCTTATTTAATCTGTTAATATGAGAAATTATATTTATTTATTTTCAAATGTCAAACCAGACCTGTATTCCTTGAATGAACTTCAATTAGTTTTGATGTATAGGCATATTTGTACATGATTTGCTGATATTTTGTGAAATATTTCTACATCTATGTTCAGGATAGATATTGTTCTGTAGTTATCTTTTCTTGTAATGCTTCTGTCTAATTTTGGTATTTGGATAAAGCTGGACTCATAAAATAAGTGGGGAAGTGTTCCCTTTATTTTCTTGAATGTATTATGTAGAACTCATATTGTTTCTTCCTCAGATATTTGGTAGAATTCATATCTGAAACCATCTTGGCCTGGAATTTGATATTTTGGAAAGTTTTTAGATACAAATTTAATGTCTCTAAAACCAGTCACATTATCTATTTTTTCTTAAATAGCTTTTGGTGATTTAACTCTTTCTTGGAATTGACTCATTTCATATAGTTGTCAAATTTATGGACATAGTTGTTCACAGCATTTTCTTATTAATATTTTAGTATTTGGGGGGTCCATAGTTATTTCCCCTTTTTCAGTCTTGATACTGGTAATTTTTGTGTTATCTCTTTTGTTCTTATTCAGCCTGGCCAGTGGTTTAGCAGTTTTAATGATATTTTTAAAGAACAAGCTTTCGATTTCATTGATTTTTAAATTATTTTCATTTTACATTTCATTAATTTTTGCTCTAGCCTTTATTTTTTCTCTATTTCTGCTTGCATTAGGTTTAATTTGTTCTTCTTTAATTTGTTAAGATGGAAACTTAGGTCACTAATTTTAAATCTTTCTTGTTTTGTATTATTAACATCTAATGCTATAAATTTCTCTCTAAGCATTAATTTAGCTGCATTCATACATATTGATAAGCTGCATTTTTATTTGAATTTAGTTCAAAATATTTTTTAAACATTTTCTTGAAACTTCTTTTACCTGTGGGGTCTTTTAATGTGTGTGTCGTTTAATTTCTAAATATTAAAGTATGTTCCAGATATCTCTCAGTCATTGATTTCTATTTCAATTTTGGTTGGTCTGATAGCATAATTTGTATTACTTCCATTTATTTTCATTTGATAGACTTTGTTTTATGACCCAAAATATGGTCACTTTTGATGAATGCCCCATCTGCGTTCAGTAAGGATGGTCCCTGAGAGTGTGGCCTTCTGCTGATGCTGGGTCAGTTGTTACAAATTCAAGTTGTTGACAATGCTGTTCAGGCCATCTCTATCCTTATTAATTTTCTCCTTATTTATTTTATCAACCACTGAAAGAAGAATGTTGAAGTACCCACTTAAAATTTTGGA
This sequence comes from Avahi laniger, assembly GCA_963575035.1. Lineage (NCBI taxonomy): Eukaryota > Metazoa > Chordata > Mammalia > Primates > Indriidae > Avahi > Avahi laniger. The sequence goes on along the minus strand of CAUYSK010126311.1, from coordinate 14,705 downwards.
TTTGTCTGTTTTTCTTTCAAAACTGTCAGCTTTGCTTTACATACTTGGAAGTCTCTGTTTGGTAAAAGCATGTTTAGAACTGCTATGTTTTTGTGGAAAATTGATCCTTTATTTTTACATAATGTCCCTCTTTATCCCTGATAATCTTTCCTGTTTAATAATTCTACTTGGTCTAAAATTAATATAGCTACTTCGGCTTTCTTTTGGCTAATGTGTGCATATTGTCTCTTTTTCTACCTAGTTTTCATTATATTTAAAATAGATTTCTTGTGGGATAGCATTGGTCTCAATTTGCTTTTTTATCTAATCCTAACATTTCTGTCTTTTATTATTTAGACCATTTACATTTAAAATAAGCGTTGATGTGCTTGGATTAAAGTTTACCATTTTGCTGTCTGGTTTCTATTTATTTAACCTGATCTTTATTTATTTTCCCTTTCCCTGCCTTCTATAGTTTTAATTGGATATTTTTAATGATTCCATTTTATTTGTGCTAGTGATTTATTATTTACACATCTCTTTAAAATTATAACGTTAGTGGTTGCCCTAGAATTTACAATACATTTTTAAATAACCTGATTCTACCCAAAAATATTGTTTTACCACTACATGTATATTACTATCACTTTCTACCATTCTTTGTGCCATGCTCATACATTTCCCTTTAATATATGCTACAAATGCACATTACATTGTTTCAATGTTTGCTTTGAACATTCATTTATCTTTCAGAATAATTAAGAATAAGAAAACGTTTTTACTTTTTGTTCCACTTTTGATAACCTTTATTTCATTGTATAGATTTCAGTTTCTGAAATTTTGACATATTAATCATAGTCATTTTAAGTTTCCTGTCTCATTTGTAAGTTTAGTTCTCGTTACTGCTTTGTCTTTTCAGACCGTTTTATCATACCTTTTTATATTCCTTTTAATTTTTTTGTTGAAAGCCAAACATAGGACAGAAGATATGAAAGCAAATGTTCTCATGCTTGGAAATGCGCCGGCCCTTCCTTCCTCTCGGTCTTTAATGACAGGTCTGTGTGGATGCCGTGGAGCTGAGGTTGAAATGTGCCCCCTTTTTGGCTTTAGATCTCCTCACTTGACTTTCTGTCTGTCTTGTGCACTATTCCCCAGAAAGAAATTGTTTCTGGTACATCTTCCAGTTGTTATATTTTACCTGATGCTCATAAGCATGGTTTTGAAAAGGGGAAATGTTCTGGGGAAGCCTCAGAATTAGGCAGGTGCTATACACCTGGTCCTTGAGAGTGCGGCCTTCACAAGTGTGTCTGCCCTCCTCAAGGTGCAATGCAGGGCCTAACAGCTGCCGCTCTGCTAGAGGTAGAGTATTTCGCTTTGTTTTATTTTTTTTCCCTTTCCCTTCCACCATTTCCAGTGCCAAGTCGCTGTTTGGTTGTTCTTCTGTACAGTAAGGTTTTCTATCCTCAGGGTAGATAAGGTACATGGTACATGGTCTGGGTGAACTCAGTGCTGGCTTTTGTTCCTCCCTCCCCGCTGCGGTGGATTTCCACCAGTCCCCTACCGCTACGGTTGTTCTCCTTTTCCCCTGCAGATTAAAGCCTTTGCTCCTTATAGAAGTAGAAGAAATAAGTCTGGGCAGATTTCGGTCAGTGACTGCTATTCCCCTTGTCCAGCCTGCCCCAGGGGGATGCTTTCTCCAGCTTGGGGTTCCTGCCTATCTTCCCTGCGAGTGCCTGGCCCAGGTTGGGATTCGTGAGAATAACGCCTGCAAGAGGATGCAGACTCCCTGTGTCTGCAAGACACTGTTTTGGACTGGGTATGCTCATGCCAGCCTACATTCTTGCTTTTTGCAATTTGTTACACAGCAGTAGGTGAGAACTTTTACCAGTTCATATAGCACTGAGTGGCATATGTGCTGGGTAGACAAATGCTTGGGTCTTGTTTCTGCCTGCAGGTTTCTTTCACCAGATTTTTAGTTAATTGTTTTCTCTGAGAACTCAGTTTTCTGATAGGCCAAGAAAAGGTCATTAGGTAGTTTGCAGTTTGCTCAGTGTTTTTTTCTTGTTCTAGGGGTGGACAGGATATTCTTTCCAGCTCTTTAAATTTCCATGCTGAAACTACACCTTGCTCGTATTTATGATATTATTTATTAAACACTGTATTCACAAATATTTTATATTGTCTTTGATAATTTCTGTTTCTAAAGGGGCTAGGTATATATTGTTGATTCTTGCTTATTGTATCTTGTTATCTTTTAAGGGTTTATATTTTGTTGATATTATACCAGGGGCCTAATTTGGGATGGATCTTGCACAAAGAGGATAGTTCTGCTCATAGCATCAGCCAGGGAACCACTTTAGACACTTCTGGTCTTATGGTGACATTCTGAGGTTCCACTTTCTTAGCTGCCATACTTGGGCCCAGGAGAGGTCTCAAACCTAGAATTAGAATATTTTCTCTTCAAAGAAACTCCAAATTTTGTGAGTTATGAGTCTTTTTCTCTTTTCTTTACCTTTAGCTATTTTGTTTACTTCTTATAAATCTAGTGATATACTGAAAATATGTTTTATTGAAAACCTAATCATATTAAATTCACCTATATAAAATTGTCAGTACTACATTATTTTTGAACTACAAATATGGCATTTTCATGTGGTTCAAACATATTTTTAGTAATATATTTTTTCAGAATAACTCTCCTACCATATTGCTAGATGGGTATATTGTTCTCCTTGCCTTTATGTATATCTAAAGTATTTCATAATAATATTGTATATTTTAAGGAGTGGGAAACTTAGGTGATTACAAGAATTCCAGGTAGTGGGATCTTGGTAAGCAAATTTATGCAATGTGGAATGTTTATAATATATTTAAACTGAAATGGCCATTAATATTTATGGGAATTAGTAAGAAGAAAATTTATAAAAACTACGTGTGCTCCTATTTTTAAAGTCTTAAAATGCCAGTTTAACATAGTTGTTTATAGGATGTAATCAAATTAGGGTCACCAAAGGAATAAAAATGAGAAAGAATCCTGATTAAAAATAGTATCTTAATAAAATCCATTTGACATCAGAGTAAAGACAGAACCTGAAGGTTAGGAAATGCCAAGAAGTTCTTCTAACAATGTAGGCATAAAGTAAACTTAAAATTATAAAAGTAGCAGCAAGAGTAAAAAAGAATGTACTAGAAATGCTAGGATTTCACATTTGATGGACTGAGAAAGACTCACAATGATTCTAAGGTGAATCACTTCAGGAGAAGAAGAAATATTTTATAAATCAAAAGAAAAGACAAACATCAAAAATCATTTAAGACATGTTAATTTGAGATGATTGGCCAATTTAAAGGACAAAAATTCTTTTCTGGTATCAAATGAGTAATATACGTAAACTGGGTATGAATATAAACACCAAAATCATCTAAAGAATAAAACAGGTAAAATTTGAAAGGAGATTATAGTAATTTTGGACTCAAATTAGTATAGAGGTAAGGCTACAGATAAAGTTATTTTCTTATTTCCCTTTTAATCAGAAGACACTCCATATACCAAAGATTTTTGTTTGTTTACTTGTTTTATATAAGTATGGAAATTTGGCATGTGGATGTTGGGTCCTATAAGAAAGTTAGCAGGATTTTCAATATTATGAGAATCCATTTTACGTGGAAATGAGCATCAAGATACACACTCATACTAAAAATTAAAGTAATATTTGTATGATACATTCATGGTAGCAGTTTTGCCACACTCAGTTGACATTCTGTTTCATTGTTTTCACTTACTCTACAGTTCGTATAGTGCTTTTGTTTCAAAATAGTCATAATACATAATTAGAAATTCAAGATGAGATGTATCAACATTCTTCCACAAGGAGGACATGTTCTTTCACACAAAAAATTTTCCTTAATTTTTAGAAAAGTTTTGAAATTGGGCAACCAGGGCACATCACTTTTCTCAGCTGAGAAAGAATTATAGATGATGAATATTTCAAGAATCATTTACTGTGTAGTGATTGCAATTTAAGCTTTTATGATTTCTCAAGTGCCGCCTGCCAACTGAAAATATAAGAGAAATAAAATATAGTAGGCCATATTCAGAAGTAAGTTTTAATTAAATTATAAATGCTAAACTAAAACACTTCTGGATTGGTATCATTAAAGTACAAAGTTCCAATCATCCACTTAAAAAAGGAATAATTTATTATATTACTGTGATAATATCTATCCTATTTGTGTTCATTCTCTCTCTGTTCTTTTTCCACAAGGGTAATTTATAAACATACATACAAATATATTTTAATATATTATCATTATTATCTAATATCTTTCTTTGGTCAAATATGTCAGGAAAATCCACAGAGCATCAATAGCAATAATCATTCCAAAATAATGTTAATGTATTTTGTGAGCTGAATTGTACCCCAGAAAAAGGTACGTTGAAGTCTCCTGGTACCTGTGAATGTGACCTTGTTTTGAAATGAGTTTTTGCAGATACAATTAAAATGTAAGTTAAGATGACGTAATGCTGGAGTGGAATGGGCCCTTAATTCAGTAAGACTGGTGTTCTTATAAGAGGAGACACAGACAGATGACACACAGAGAGAACACCATGTGACAATAGAGGCCGAGACTGGAGTGATGTGTCTACAAGCCAAGGATTGTTGGAAACACTATAAGCAGGAGGGAGGCATGAAACAGATTCTCCTTCAGACCCTTCAAAGGAAGTATGGTCCTGTGGAAACCTGGATTTCAGGCTTTGTAGTTCGCAGAACTATGAGAAAATTCTTTTTTATAAGCCACCAAGTTTGTGGCACTGTGCTATAGCAGCTCTAGGAAACTAATACAGTCTAATTGGAAAACAAATTATAGTAACAGACACTGAGAGAAAATATATGCTAATCACTTAGTGACTGTCCTTATCCTTTTTTCTATATTTATTACAATAGATAAGGAAATTGTGACTCCAAGAGTCCAAATAACATAACCGAAATCATATTAGCTGGAAAGTGCCAAACCGAAAATTTAAATCTAATTCTAAGTACAGGTTGCATATCCATTACATTATGTTTTTTAGAAATGACTTTTTGACAAGATAAGTTGGAGAAAAATGATGTTATTTCTTTTTTTTTTTTCAAGTAAGTGTACCATTTTATTTTTTTGTTGTTGTTTTTTTTTTTTTATTTCAGTATAATATGGGGGTACAGATGTTTAGGTTACGATTTCTTTTAGCTTTAGAACAAATGATATTAGCAATGACAATTGGTATGATTTGATGGCAAGCCCATAGGACTCAGAGTAAGGTGATATAGTTTCCTGCTCTGGTCTTGTTACCTACATATTTTGAGAAATTAAAAAAAAAATCAGTTCAGTTTTCTTACCTTCATTACACTTTTCCAAAAAGGAACAGATTGAGCAGGACATTGTCTAAGATTCATTAAGACCTAACCAACAGTTACAGCCATTTTTTTATTAGATAATAATGTGTCTCTAACACTCACTAAAAATTAGTCATAAATTACTTTACTAAGTGCCCAAAACATAGCTCTATTCCAGATACTCACATGACCAATCATGTATTCTTTTTTAAATAGATGAGGACTGTCCAGAAAGTTTCCAGCCATTGTTAATATAACAAGAATGGGTACATGGCTGGATACTTTCCAGACAACCCTTTTTGTATATAAATATATATATTTCTTATTTTTAATTATTATGGGTACATAATAGTTGTATATATTTGTGGGATAAATGTGATGTTTTGATACAGGCATGCAATATAAATTAATCAAATCAGGGCAATTGGGGTATCGATCATCTCAGGCATTTAACATTTATTTTTGTTAGGAACATTGTAATTCCATTCCTTTAGTTATTTTAAAGTATACCCTGACATATTGTTGATTATAGTCACTTCGTTGTACTATCAAATATTGTTCATTCTATCTAATTATTTAACTATATTTTTGCACCCATTAGCCATCCCTACTCTATCCCCTCTCTTCATTACCCTTCCAAGCTTCTGGTAACCATCATTCTACACTGTGTCTCAATGAGATAAATTGTTTTTCATATTTAGCTCCCACATATGAGTGAGAACATGCAAGATTCATCTTTCTGAGCTTGACTTATTTCACTTAACATAATGTTCAGTTTCATCCATGTTGTTTTAAGTGGCAGGATTTCATTCTTTTTGTGGCTATATAACGTTACATTGTGTTTGTGACCACAATTTCTTATCCATTCATCTGTTCATGGACACTTAGGTTGATTTCGTATCTTCCTTATTGTGACTGGTGCTGCAATAAACATGGGAGTGTAGGTATCTTTTCGATATATTGAATTCTACTCCTTTGGATATATATACACAGCAGTGCAATTGCTGGGTCATATAGAAGTTCTATTTTTAGTTTTTTGAGGAACCTCCATACTGTTTTCCATAGTGGTTGCACTAATTTACATTCCCACCAACAGTGTACGAGGGTTCTCCTTTCTCCACATCCTCACTAGCATTTGTTATTGCCTATCTTTTTTTACAAAAGCAATTTTAAGTGGGGTAAGTTTATGTTTATGGTCATAGTTAAAATAGTTTATTTGCACCTTTCAAAAGTCCTCTCTAGTATTTAAGTGATCATTACTTTGGACTCCCTAAAATAGCCTATATAATAAAAGATTTTGAATTTTCAGTGACAGTCTACGATGACTAACCACCATAATGGAAAAGAAAATAAACAAGAATTAATAAAATTTTAGGAATAATAAGAAATAAATTTAATTGCTATGAAATCTATATTTGGGATTTTAATTATATATATATATAGAAAGTAGCATGAAATTGCAAAATATTTATTATGTTTTAGTACATTTTATTAATTCTATTTGAAATTCACCCAATTCTGAATCCCAAAAAGGCAAAAATAAATATGTAAATTTAAAAATTAAAGGTTGTATGTATTTTATTTTCCAAACCTTGCCATTAATGGGTTTAAAAACCAATTATAACCTCTGAATATTATTATTAGTCACCCGTTCAATTAATATGTAAAATGGCAATGCAAGAGAAATTGACAATTTTTTTTTAATCAGGAACTTAAACTATTCTCAAATTTCCTAGGGGAAAATCACAGTATTTTAAATCCTTTTATGAGGAAAGTTCATAATCTTCTCAGTGGCAATCCTCATAAACTGGCTTTAAAAAAATCTGTAATCAATGTTATAGTAAAGTTGGTTTTGAAAAGACTCAAAAGAGAAAATTAAGGAAAAATAATAAATACAGTTGCCTCTCAGTACCAATGGGGTATTAGTTCTAGGAGCCCCCACAGATACCAGAGTCCACGGATACTCAAGTCCCTAATATAAAGTGGCATAAATGATATTTGCATATAATTTATACATGTCCTTCAATATACTTAAAATCACCTCTAGATTACTTACAATGCCTAATGCAATGTAAATGCTTTTCAAATAGTTTTTACACTGTATTGTTTAGGGAACAATGAGAAGAAAAAAAGTCTGTACATGTTCAACACAGACACAACCACCCATTTTTTTCCTGTATTATTTTTGATCTGCTGTTTGCTGAATCCACGGATGCAGAACTCACAGATATGGATATGGATATAGAGGGCCAATACTGCATGTAAAACAATCTTGACTAGATAGCAACTTCAGTGTTAAAACTCATCTGGTCTTGCCTATTCATTTCAATCAATAATTATTTCAGTGGAGGTATTAAAATTTCATATTAATTTAAAAAAATCTTCTAGGAATGGTTTATGATCATGACCTTGAGAAAAATGACATATTTTCTTATCTCTTTTCTCCTTTTAAATTCAGTCATATTTTCTCACATTTTCTAACCCACTTGGTAGAAGTGGTATGATCTTAATATTAACATGTTTAGTATTGAACGGGTTAGTAATATAGCACAGTTTACATAGAACAGTGATATAAATTGACCTATTTAGTGATACTGCCTGAGTTTTGGAGGTAGTGATTATTATTCCCATGATTCCTGTGGAGAAAGAACAGCTACTATTTGGTTGAGTCAATTCTTAGCTAGGATGAACTTAAGTGAATCTAGTTTACTTTGATTTATGAATTTTCAAATGCACTTGATTGGTGGCAGTATGATTTACTAGACCATGCTGTCATTCAGGAATAAGAACACATGGATTTGAATTCTGCTTGCACTACCTGTGGCTATGTGGCCTTGAGCATGCCATTTATGCACACTGAGTGTTTGTTCACTCCTGGAGAGGCAGTATAGCATACCTGGAACAGCACAAACCCTAAAGCCGGTCTATCTGGATTTGAATCTTCATTCTATTGCCTTTTGCTTTGGTGACTTTGTGCAGTTTGCTTACTTTCTCTATGCATCAATTTTGTCATCTGTAAAATGAAGTAAATAAAAGCATTTACTCGCCAGGGTTTTATGAAAATTAAAATCAATAAGTGTAAATTTCTTAAAACATTGCCCAATACTAAGTAAGCACTGTATTAGTACTTGCTAAATAAATAGATTAACTGCTTTATACAAACATATTCTTTAATTCTATGATAGCCTTATGGAGTCAGTAGAATTTGCTTTTTCCAAATAAGAAATCAATCCCTGGAGGGGGTTAGGAACCTACCGAAGGGTATTCACTTAGTGAATAGTAGAGCCGGGGTTTGAGCCCAGATCTGTAGCCTCAAGGAGAAACTTTCTAATGGGAGATCCATGTAGAGACAGTTATAACTAAATCATGATATAATATGTATTGGACTCTGCTATCTCTAATATTAGCACTACCAACAAAGTGTCATGGGATTATTGAGGAAGAAGTGATAAGTGAAAAAATGAGATAACATTTCAGATGCTTGTGGAAAAATAAATAGTATTTAATCAGTGGAAAAGTGGCAGCTAGACTTTGCCAGTAGAGAATTGCCTATAAACTATGTTTTCCATCGACCCACATACCAACCTCAGACATGAGCAGGATCACAGTTAATGGCAGCTCAGTGTGGAAGAAGTACAGGGTGTTGTAAAAAATAATGGTTTTTCTCTCCTTACTGCACAAGTGTGTGAGGGTTACATGGCACACTCTATGTGAAAGTGCTTCATAAGCTTCAACCTGCCTTAAATGACATTTTACATCAGAGAAAACTAGTAGTCCTGGATACTAAATCAATGTTTCCATTTTCACCAGGCTGTGTTTGAAAAGCTAACATTTGGAGCTGCATCTGTGGTAAAACATTAACCATAAAGACATATTTGATGAGCACCGACAGTTTCTTATTCCAAAAATCTCATGACTAAGTTGCAGTAGCAACCCACGGAAAGTTAAGTCATATTATACTTTTCCAAATCGTAAGAAATTGCACTTGGATAATTGCGTATTGCATGATACCATCACAGTCATGTTGTAATACGAATAATGTATTTTTTCTTGGGCTTTTAAAAAATTTTATGATAGTATGTTGGTTTAACTTCTGGTTCTCTAGCATTCAATCTTATTAAACACAAGTTTATATCAAGATAAAAATGATTATGGTCAGCCTGTTCATGCATTTACTCGTTCATTAGATATTTATTAGGTGCCTAGGACTGTTCTAGGAGCTTAAGATATATCAGAGAACAAAACTGATAAATGTGCTCTTTTGAAGTTTTCAATGTAACAAGGAATTAGAGAATAACAATAGATCTAACTAGGTAAATGTTGCAGGATGTTATAAGATGATACAAGCTGTGAAAAAGCAGACAAGTAAGAGGAGTTAGAAATGCTGGTTGGGGGAAAGATATGGACTGTAGTTTGAAATATGGTGATCAACATAAAATTCCTTGGGAAGGTGAGATTAGAACTAAAATTGGAGGGAATGTTAGCCACGCGAATATTTGGTAGAAGACTATTCCAGGAAGAGGGAATGACAACGAAAGGTGAAAAGTTGTGTTAGAAGAACAGCCAGAAGCTAAAAATGGCTGAAGGAATATGAGCAAAGGGTAGAGAGCAGAGGATGGTATTGGAGGAGGAAAAAGGAACTGGATTGTGTAGAGACTTACAGGCATTTGCAAAGACTTTTTGACTTTTTCAATGAAATAGAAAACAGAAGTTCACCAGAAAAGTGACACAAAGCCAGGTGTGGTGGCTCACCTAGCATTTTGGGAGGCCAAGGCAGAGGGATCACTTGAGGCCAGGAGTTTTCCAGCCAGGGCAACATTTTTTTGTAGAGACCCCATCTCTACAAAAAATAGAAAAAAAATTATACAGGCATGGTGACATGTACCTGTCATCCCAGCTACTTGGGAGGCTGAGGCAGGAGGATCGCTTCAGTCCAGGAGTTTGAGGTTTCAGTGAGCTATGATGATACCACTGCACTCCAGCCTGGGCAACAGAGTGAGACCTTGTCTCAAAAAACAAAAAAAGTGATATGATCTGATTTAAATTTTAAAGAGATATCCCTGGATGCTATATTGAGTTAGCCTATAGATCAAGAACCAAAGCAGAAATAGGTGTTATGAAGTTATCATATTTTAAAGAGAAATAATTGGCTTTTAGCTTTCTGATACCTTTTTCTTGGCTCTTTTTCTGGTTATCAATTTGAACTTGGGCAAATCATTATATATCTCTGGACACAAATTTTCTTACTTATAAAAAGGTAAAATTGAGTCAAAGAGTTTTAACTCTCTTTCCAGCTCTGGAAATATGTGAACCTCAAATCTGTACATTTTTATAAAAATCAGTTTTCTCTAGTATTCAATAAAGTACTGATTATTTGAAAGATGATTGATTTCCTAGCTTTGTGGCAGATAATCACTGATTTTTTTATCAACAAGGGCTTGAGATGTTGCTGAGACCCTAGTTATAATGTAATACATACTTGCTGAATTGAAATAAATTATCTGTTAGAAACTAGTCTCATGTTTGTAGCTATTTCTCCAAAGGAAAGAGAGGCAGAGAGCATCTAATTTGAAGTTGATAAATTAAATGGTTATAAAGAACCTTGATAGAGCTCAGAAGAAAGTGATCACATGAATCCAAAGTGGAAGTAGTGAGTTTATTCATCTAAATTAAAAAGTGACAATAACAGCAAAAAACCTTTGAGTAGATTCAGGAAAAAGAAAATTATTATCTACATTTTAAAGGATTTAGACCCAGTTAATACATTTAGGTATTAGAATATTTGGCTTTTTATTATAACATTATATGCTTTGTAAATTAATGGGAAGTCTTACATACTTGTTTTTACTTTCCTGATTAATATTGAAATACTTGGTAAATTTTTGAATGTGATTTTTTTCAATGAGGCCTGTATGAAAAATACTATGGTGATATCCATCCTTTGATTTTTAAAAATGTTACTATGTAATGTAAGTAAAATTTCAAATGTACAAATTGTTGATTGCTTTGGAAGTTTTCTTAGCAATCCCCTGAAACTAAGTTGTTATTCAGGTAAAAAAGATAAGTTTATGAGAAATAGCCTAGGCTATTACTATCTGGAGCCAGACAGATTTCAAATCTATATTTAAATGGATTTTTTTTAAAAGTCAATGAGATGCCTCAAACTGTATTTGTACTTTTTTTGTATTGATTGCTTCTAAATATATTTTCTAAACTTAAAAGACAAAAACACTGATTGAAATTAAATATATCATTCAATTTCTATTTTTAATACTTACATATTATGTAAAGAATACATGTAGATTGTTTTCACACCTCTTTTCAAACTTTTCATCTAGATATTTGCTGTTGTTTTGATGTAGCCATAATTTCCCATTGATTTTCTTTCATTATTGACCATAAAAGGACAGAAAAATTAGCATTACTTTGATGAAACTGAAACTAATGTTTTCATCCCTGGCAGAAAATTGCCAGCAGTCATTTAAAATTTTGGATCGCTACTGTTCAGTGGACAGGAGACAAAGATTTCAGTGGCCACATGAATATAAACTATTTCTACAAAGCTCTCCAAGGCTCTTGGTGGAATCTTATAGACTGGTGAGAATTTAGTGGATTTAAATTTGAAAGATGGCATTCTCCTGTTAACGTCATGAAGGATTGATAAGTTCTATTAAGTGAGATTTTCAACCAAAATGGCTCATCATCAGTCTTCTCTTGGGTGGATTTGACTTTGCATTTTACTTTTTGGGTCTTTGCTTTACTTTTTAGCCCCTTCACAGCAATGACAGCTATGTGCTTCTAACTTAAGTGCTCTAAGGCATTCAAAAGTCTTGTTAGTTTTCTTCATAGTTCTTAAATGCACACAAATCATTTCTGTGGTACTGTCTAGCCATTTCTGAAGTCTAAAACTATTTGTAGAAAGTACTATTGTCAAAATTTCTGTGGATCGAGACCTATGAAATGAAATGATTATAGCAACAATAACTTTTTTCACTTCTTGGACAAAGTGTTAAGCTGACACTTTAAAAAAGTATTTCATAGCATTCTGAAAAACACTTTCTTGGACATTTAAGATGGTCTCACTCTTCATAGACTTTTCATGGGATGAAAAGGAATGAAAAGGATCTGACATTCATTCTGCATATATGACAGGTGCTTTTGCAGACAATATCATTATGTCATACCAACAACCCTCTGTGTTAGTTTTTACTTTCCACTTCATAGATGACAATGATGAGACCAAAAGAAATGTTTAACACATACAGAAATGCTAAATAGAGAAGTGCAGTCAGGTCTATAATATTTCATGAGATTATCACTCTGCTTTTGCCACTCTAAGTGTGATCTCTGGACCAGCACATTGACATCACCTGAGAGACTGGGAGAAAGGCAAAAATCTCAGGTGCTGAATCTTGCTGAAGCAGAGTCTGCCTTTTAACAAGTCCCCTGTGTGATTTGTATGCACATTAAATTTTGAAAAGCACTGTGCTATTTATGTCTTATAGCCTTTTATTACTACTGATAGTGTTTGTATATTGGGCAATGCTGAGATCTGAAATTTGCAGCAAACTCCGAAATCAAGCTGATAAAATGCAGAGGAAGACTTGGTTCTTAATTATAGTACTCAGTACACACATGTAGTCACATACACACACTCACAGGCACACGTCATACAGAGGAGATAGAAAGAGAGAAAGAGAGAGAGAAAGGAGAGAGACAACTTATTAGAATATGTAACAAAAAATACCGACATTGGCATAGGAAGCTGATATAATAATTTTTACAGAACTAAGATATGTAACTCATTGTGATTAGAAGAGCAACATGCAAAACAATTCCTCTCTTTCACGTGAGAAATGCATGACTCACATGCAGTGGAAAGAGAAAATACAATACATTGTGGGTATGGATGCCTCAGTTATTCCCAGATTGCTGGTTTCCAGATTCTTTGTTTTTCTTCACTTTATTAAAACTTCAAAAGTATTGAAAGGCCTCCAGGCATCATTTACTCTGCAACTGGAACAAGCCTCCAGTGTCAAAGTATTAAACATATTTATCACTTCAAAGTCATTGCCCTGTGATGTTTGCATGTTCTTAATAAAGCAATAAACAGTGTAGAAATGATGAAAAAAATTTCTGTGCAGGCAGGAAGAAGCATTAAAGTAGGCCCTAGGAACTCGTACCTAAAAAGCAGTGTGTTGATTATCAAGACAATTGGTGGCTGGCATGGATGCAATATGTTTTCTGTTGCAGAGTTCTTGCTCTTAGGGTCCTCTTTTCCTTCTATTCTATTTTGAAAATATTTTATTTCAAAAATACTTACAACTTTGAATTTTTTGAAACATGTCCTTATGTATAATCTTTGAAAAATAACAGAAACATGAATCCACAATCCTGACACACTGTATATTTGATGAACCAGCACCAAGATCAAGCTATTGACAAGGTTCTCCTTATGTTTATATTTCAGTCGGGAGAGGTCCAGGTGAATTTTACATTTGGGTGTTGTAATTAAAACTGAGAAGGCTGGCTGTAGGAATTGGTGCTCAGGAGTAACTCTCCAAGATAAGGAAGTTGGGCTCTATTTCATATGCAGTCTGATATAGCTTGATGTTTAACAGGATGTATGGAATTAACCTTCCTAAATCTAGCTGTGAGACTATGAGCAAGTTAGTTGACTTTTATGTGGCTTGTTTTCTTCATCATCCAAGTGGGAAAAAAAAATATGTTTACAACATCCTCCTGATGTTATGATGAGCATAAAAAGAAACAATAATACTTTTAAAAGTGTTTGACAAATACTCAATAAAGTTCATTATAATGATTCTTCTCTTTTAACTGAACATTTTATTGATAGCATTTTTCCACATAGTGACCAAACATTGTTTACAGATATGGTTTTCAATGTTTGTTAAAATCCCATTGTTTGTTCATATCATAGTTTACGTATCTACTCCCTGAACTTTTGGACATCCAGGGAGTATCCAGTTTTTTGCTATTTCAAATTAATTTTGGCTAGTATTCTTACACACAAATCTTCATCTAAATGTCTGATTATTTACCTGGGGGAAAAAGCCTATTAGTTGAAATAAGTAGACAAATTTAAAAGAATCATTGTAAAAATTAGTGTAGGAGAATGCCAGTCATAGCCATGTCTCCAAAGTTCACTTGGACCTTAAGTCTATGAATCATGGACCAGATGAGCAGCCTTCAACTACTGACTTAGGCTCTCAAGGGTTTAAGCTGCAATGCAGATGTGAAGAATTTGGGCATATGTATTTTTGATAAATTTTTATCAAAAATAAAAATTAAATAAAAATTTATCAAAAATATTTTTGTTTTCATTGTATA
>CAUYSK010126308.1:0-52056 GCA_963575035.1 Avahi laniger | reverse complement strand
TCAAATTCTCCCATCGCCCATGTGCCAGCTATGTGACAAGTTGACTGGCCCTCACCAGCCTCCTTTCCTTCACGGGACGGTGGATGCCAGACCTCATATTGTTCTGGGGATGATCAAATGAGGTGAACTGCGTAAAGTACCGGCAGAATGCTGAACAGAGTGAAGGACTCAAACATCGGTGCCTCTGCGATGGCAGAGGCAGGAATAAATCTCGGTATCTGTTCTAAAATTTCTGAAAAAGGTTGTTTCTTGCCTCAACAAGAAGAAACTCTCAGCCAACATTCACAACCTAATAGACCAATAGCCCCCAATGTCACTGTCAGCAGTAACGTCAGGACTCCAAGGGTCTTCAACAGGAACTCTGGCGACGGCTCTCTTCTCTAGCAAAAACTGGTTGCTGGAAGCCTATATTTGTATGTGGGGGATGCCAGTTTTAGAGATGTTACTAAAGATGTTGCAGTAAAAACTGATCATCTACAATTTTGAGGTCTCTCCTTATAGGCAGTGTCACTTTCTTATGATGACATAAATGTATGCAGTATTCCTCTCAACTCAATTATCATATGCAAAAGTGTCACTTCAAAACACAAACTCCAAAGCAGGTAGGTGTTTCCGAGTAAATGTATTTCCAAATCCTTTACGTGGATGTTAGGAACACTTCTTCTTAACCATAACAACAAAACTAACCGACTTCATGGAACTCTCGGTCACAGAAGAATATTTTTCTCCTTGAAAATGAAAAGTGCCATATTGCATGAATAATTCGGTTTCACAAAGGTATTCCAATGAAGTGTCTCCAAGGTCAAAAACATCCACTGTGAATGTCGTGCTCTTCCAGATCTAGTTACACTTGGGGACAATCCTCGAAGAACGCAATTTTTCTGTCATAGCTAGTACGAGAACGAGAGACAATCCGCATCAGGACAAGAGACCCTGTTTCAGAATGAGGAGAGAGGAGGACGGGGCACACTGGACTGCAACCCAAAGAGGAGGCAGGCAGGAGGCAGGGAGCCGCTCAGCTCCCACTGCTGGAGGCCTGTGGCAAGGGCAGCCCACTGGAGGAATCGGAATATGGCCTGTGAGCAGTGCCTGCTCTGTGGGGTGACAAGCACGGCCGTGAACCAGCACTGAAGGCTACAGTTGCCTCAGCGTGTTTTTAAGAACTTCTAGCTAAGGGAAAGAAGTGGTGTGGTCCAAATGACTTCTCAAGGTGTCTTCTGGCACCCACCTCCAGAAAGCACTGTCACAAAATGGTCAGGGTGCCCCGGAGCCCTGCTCCAGCTAGCTGTGTAGAGTGCCCCACTAAATCACAGCGTTCCAGGGAGGCCGCCGCCAGCGCAGCTGGCTCTGCAGTGGGTGGTCTCTGGCAGATTTCTACCACTCCGAGGTTGTCAGGTCCAGAATTAAAAGACGGCTATCTCTCCTCTCCCTGTTTTACTGTCTATACTCTTTTTTAAAAATCTTGATAAGTCTCATAAGCTTTTACTGTTTAACACAGTCAACTGAACAAATGCCTCTGATAAATTTTAGCTGTGTGGTGATAAAACCGAGTGTGAACGCTGCATGATGTTCCTGTTGTATATGAGGGAAATGAAGTCAGCGCTAAGCTACTAAACCAGCTGTTGACACAACCACCCCTGCCCTAGTATGGTGGCATCACACGCTGCTTTAAAACTGGGGAATTCGTCTGTCCACAGAACACAATCAAATGGTCTCAATACTTAGAAAAAAACTCCAATTCCTGAGGATTCTCTGGATTACTGCATGGGGATCTGAGGCTCTGCAACAAGAATATTTATGCTGTGCATACATCTTCCCGACCTCACATTACAGGTCCATGTGTGTTAGAGAAGAAAAATCTCATTGTGTGCATTTATGAGTGTCTTTTGTGTACACCAACAAACTTAACTACAGCCAAAATGCAAATAATAAAACGTTACTGTACAAAGCCTGCACTACTTGATAACGGATTGCTTTCTGCAGCCTACTTTTTTGAAACACATTCTTCTCATGTTCCCAATTAAAAATAATTCATCTTTTCTGCTCCCAGAAGATCAGAAGGAATGACCACAATAACCATTTATTATTCATAATAGTAGCCAAGCCAGCATTTCCTCAGCCCTTCCTTCAGGACAGATAGATATTACTTCTTCCATTTTACAGGTTAGGAAACTGAGGCACAGAGAGATCAAGTAATTTACCCAAGGTTACCCCACTAGCGAGGGGCTTACTAGTTAAAAGGATACTAGCCATTATAATAAAAACCTCATCAGCTTAACAAAATAAAAGTTTATTTCTTGATCACATAACCCTGCCAAGAGGGAGTTTCCTTGTTATCAGAGAGCCTTCCACATAGTGCTTCAGGGACCCAGGATCCTCCCATTCTGTGGCTCTGCTCTCCCCTCAGGCCTTGGTGTCTTCTGCATTAGCCAGTAGATGGGGGAAGAGTGAGTGGAGAAGGTGTACCTGCTTCTTGAACCCCTTAGCCCGAAAGTGACATTTATCAGCTTCCAGTCCACTGGCAATAACTAGCCTTACAGCCCAACCCAATGTAAGGAATGGAACTCACGGGGGTTGTTGGGGGGCACCCCAGGCTCTAAGTCACTACTATGGGAACTTAAATCATCGTGGGAGCCAGGATTTGAACCCAGGCAGCCTGGCTGTGAAGTCCATGCTCTTAATTGCCATACTTTAAAAGCCTGATAAATTGTAGCTAGAGGAAACCTCAGGTTAAAACTCGACTGGGAACAATTTGCAAGATGGATACTTGAGAGCTGGTGCAATCAAGTCACAATCTACAGAAAGGACAACATGACCCACTCATTTCTATGTGTAATTATGGTCAGACTCAGATGGTAAAGGCCAAGATATTGCAACACAGAAAGGAACACATTATAAACAATTCTTAGACCTTTTGTCTAATTTCCTTAATCCCAGCTCAAATAAAACTGCTATTTGAATAACATCAATGACCTTCTCTAGCACACGATGTTAGCTGCCCAGGCGCCACAAAAGTTAATTGGCTTAACTAAAGTCTTTTTAATTCTATATCCAAGATGTCCAGGAAATCGAAGGCAATCAATGAATGAGTCTGCAAGATCCCTAACAAGCTTAGAGCTAATACTATTTGCAGCTGCTGAAGTGGTTTCTGTAGTTACAGAGCCAAAAGCCGGAATGAGTGATAGGAACCTGCATCTGAATCAATCTTTAACTCTATCCACTCCAAACCGCATACAGAGATACCCATTTATGGCACAGCCAGATCCTCGCTTTTCACTGGGAGAACAGAGAACTACAGTGAGATAATGCTTGGCAAGTTGTCATCAACCTGTCCTCCCTCCTGTAGAAAGGAAGGGATGACGACTGAGTCTCCTCTCTCGTGTTGGAAAGATACAGAAAGATACAGAATTCCCCACTGCTGACATCTGAGGCCAAGAAAAATGACCCATCGTATCAGCATCCTTCGTGGACACATCTCCTTGCCTCACATTTGCCCAGAGAAGCCCACAGGTCCTCCAGTGAGTCTGCAGCAGGTGACCCTCCAATTTGATGCATGACAAACAGTAACAAAAATGAGGGGACTACAGCAGAGATTCTGCTATGCTGAGATGCAAAAACATCACCTGAACCCTCTAAAAGTTTAAGAGTCACCAATTTCGTAATCAAATGGTTTTCTAACATACTTCATCAAGCCCTGCACCAGGACTTTTTCCCTATATCTTTAAAACCACCGTGTTAGAATACAAAAGGAACATAGAAATAATCCTAACTCAAAGGCTTCCAAAGGCCAGACAGGTCATACCAGGTAAGGGAATCCAAGCCAGTCTGGGGTCTACATCAAACAGTAGAGCTTCTTTTCCCATCGTAAGATGACGGCCACTTCTTGGCTTCTTTGACCTTTGTGTTGGGGAAGGGACCACGCTGTGGTTACCCCGTCTTCCATTTGTTAAGAGAAGCCAAAAATCTGTATTTTTATACAAAATCTCCCACTGAGTCCATTTCTTTGAACACTCTGGGACCCAGACACAAAATGTCTCTCAAGGTCTTTCTCCTCATTCGTCTTCGTTATGAGGAAATCAGGACACAGAGTAACATGCACTCATGTCTCCCAGAAGCCAGTGATGTGCCAGGCTGCAAGAGGATGTATCTCCACACCAGCCCTCCAATCAACACTGCTATGGTCGCCAGCTGGCGCCAGCAAGGGACAGATGCCCACCTGGCGCACCAGGGTCCCAGCCAGTGTGGACAGAGCCAGGGCCGCCCTCACCACTGGAGGTTCCCTGGCCGTGCAGGGGCTCAGAACCTGAGGCTGCCTTTCCCCACAGACCCCCAAGTATGACCAAAAGCACTTGATTCATCACACATCCGGGGTTGGTAGTCATGGAAATGAAACTTTGAAGCTGAGGAATCAGGGCAGTTAATAGAAGTCCACATATTACTCTCGAGATAAGGATTTTTCTACAGCAATTTGAAGAACTCTGAGTACTAGGACATTTAATGTTTCTGTCTTTCTCTCTTAAATATGCACATAAAATCACTACACTACCAATATTTTTTTTCTCCCAAAAGGTATTTAGGAAAATATTAGGAAATTAATCATTTCATCCACATTCTTATTATTATGCTATGATATACCTTTAGGATGGGGATTTCTAGAGTTTTGGGGGATGGCATGCCACAGGCTGCTCTGAAACCCCATGAAATCCACAGACGCCTCCTTGGAATGATGTTTTTAATGAAAAAAATAAAATACATAAGAAAAAACATTTATATTAAAACTCAGTTTTCAAAATGTTTAAAACATAAATTTGTGATGCAGAAATAGAGATGTTTCTTCATCAGTGCATTAAATGACAAGATCCATCTGAGTCTATAGCCACCACAATCATCAGTGTCGAGGAGATACCTGCATCAGCTATGACGTGATGGGAAAATATTGGTGGTGTCTGCTGGTGACAAAGTCACAGGCACTGCTGGGCTTGTCACCTGCACTTGTAAGTTAAGAAGGTAATAAATTTCGGTTAGAGATTAGTGAAAATCAAAGACATCATATTTTTCTCATCTAAACTTATAGTCCCTTGAATTTTCTCAAAGGCCGTAGACACAGGTCAAGCACCTCTGTGCACTATCCAAGAACACCAAGAGGGCCCAGAAAAGGTCCCTTGATGTGAACAGTGACAGGCATTTGCTGTCAATTCCCGTGCAATGCAGGATGCATGACGCCTTCGGACAACTGCTGGTCCATGTCACTATATCGTCATGTGTATGTCTGATCATTAGCATATATTTATCACATGGTTTAAGGTTTCTGTATATTAAGCACATATATCGAATTTTGGGCATTCCTCGAAACAATTTTTTGGCCAGATAGTTTTGCTGTCTATGTAAGCATAGTTTATAGCACATGAGTTTCTCTGTGTGTTCTGCCAATAAATGATGATTTCTCAAATGGATTGGAGAAGAGTAAATACTAAACTGGAAACAATTTTATCTCAGGCCAGGGTCATAGAGTAGAATTAACGTGAACTAGAATTTTTTCCCTATATACCACTAGGTTATTAGAATTCTTCACAAAGAGCATATATTCATGTATTATTCATGTGATTAAAAATATATAAAGTGTCAAGTTCAAAGAAATTTAGTAATCACTGATATAAAAATATAATAGACGACTTATCTTATAATGTGCAAAGAAGAGTGTGACTGACTCAGGTTTAAGCTCAAGACATGAATTAAACAACCCATTGAACAAGCCTGGCCTTTGTCCACAGCTACTACATTACTGTGTCAAAAAAAACACATTTTAATCAATGTCTATGCAGCTGTGTGCTATCACAGCAATCTGCTCATGAAATAATACTAAATAAAGAGGCAAATGATACAAGTGCATTATGTTTATAATTAAAGCTATGTAAAAACAAAGCAAAAGATGCTAGGAGAGACTACAACAAGATTCCAGTCATGGCTGGGTACGGTGGCAGAATTTTGGATGACTTTTTCCAGTTTTCTAAATTCATTACGCGATATTGCTTTTAGAAAGGGAAAAGTAAAGTCTAAGATGGAGAAAAATAGAAAGGTACAGATGGGACTCAAAGCCAGCCAGGCTGCTTCCAGAGCCGATGCCCTGACCACCCCTAATAACTCTCCTAAAACATGTGAAGGTAAAGCAAGACTGTTTTTTTAATGTTAAAGCAAAATGTGCTCACCGTAGGGAAAATAATCAGACAGTAGATATAACTGAGTAGAAGGAAAACACAAACCTTTCATCCTACTTTCCCCAAAAATCACAGTATGGTTCCTTGGTTTCTATCTTTACAGATCTTCTTTTTAATGGAAGCTTATAAATGTAGTTGTTTCTTTACAAAGTGAGATCATCCTATTACATGCCAATATGATCTACTTTCAAATTGTTTCCCCAGGAAGCTTAAGCACAAAATAGTTCATCCTTCAGACTACCAAAATAAACAAGGAGGGCGGTCAAGGGTCCCACAGCCCAGGGGCCCTCACACAAACACACTGAGCCCCCAGGATGAGCGTGGCCAAGGCAACATATGGGCTTCTCAAGGAAGACGGACGTACATTTAGAGCAGCAGTTCTCAACCACAGACCATGTTGTCCCGCAGGGACACTTGGCAGTGTCTGGAGACATTTTTGGTTTCACAACTGGAGGAGAGACAGGGAGTTGCTCCTGAATCTAGTGGACATAGGTCCGGGATGCTGCTAAACATACAAAGCACAGGGTACCCTCCTGCACCATCAAATCATCTGGCCAAATATGTCAAGAGGACAGAGTTGAGAAACCTGGGTTAGGGAATAATTTTCCATACTGAATGCAAAGAACCCAAACCCTGATGGCTCCAAAGCCCAGCAGCCCTTCACAAGCTGAAATTCTGGCCAAAGCATCTCAAACAAGCGGCCCCTGCAATCCCTCCCACTGCTGGGCAGTTCTGAGCAGCACAGACTTTCTCACCTTGAACTCTCTCTGCCTCTCTGTGATATCTGCCGCTAGAACCCAGCGATACCAACCAACTAGTTACACACGCTAAGTCCTGTCCGGCTTTGAAATATTTTAAGGAAGTAATGGGGGAGGTCATCCGGCACAGGGGCTTGGAGCACAGACAGCCCGAATGGGAACCGCAACTCTCCCACTCCTCCTGCGTGGGTCCTTGGAAAAGGTATCACAGACATCCTCTGCCTCAGTTTCCTCACTGAACTATGGGGGGGGGTGATAATTACAACTATCTTATGGGGTTGCCATGAAGAGCAAATGAGTTTTTCTGTGTAAGTGCTTAAAACAGTACTTGGCACCCTCTGCCACCACACCACCTTTTTTTCAGGCTAAATATATCCCCAGTTCTTCCCCATGTGCCCTCATGTGATAGGGACTCTAGACACCTATCCTACCTTGTTTGGCCTCTCCAGACATTCCCCTGTTTGTTTCTGTTCCTCTTCAAACCTGGAGCCTGCATCTCTGACCACAGCCCCCAGCTCTGGTCTGGCCGCTCGCTGTACAGCCCAAGGCAGGTGCTGTCTCCTCTGTACTGCACGATCCACGCCCAGCACTGCACCCCAGGATGGCATTAGCTCTGGAGC
Organism: Avahi laniger; assembly: GCA_963575035.1. Lineage (NCBI taxonomy): Eukaryota > Metazoa > Chordata > Mammalia > Primates > Indriidae > Avahi > Avahi laniger. The sequence goes on along the minus strand of CAUYSK010126308.1, from coordinate 44,463 downwards.
AGCCGCTGGCCCCACGGCACCACGCGGCTGGCCCATGCACTTTACAGCCCCATGCTGGCACAGAGCAGGCACGTCAGAAAACAGGTGAGCTGCACGGGCACAGGACTCAAGGAACCTCCAAAGACAAGCAGGTTGTTAGGTCACGGTTTCTTAGAGAAACTGTCCCTCAGATGAGTTCCTATGGTGAGGACCAATGAATGGCGGGAAAAAGAAGATTCCTAGAGCAGAGAACGAGAAGTCACTAATGAGGCTGGTGGCAGACGTGCACCAAATCAATCACCTACTCGATCGTGATAGCAGCTGATAACAGCTTGGCACGTCTATGAGCCAGGTTTCCCTAAGTGTTTTCACACATCATTGCCTTCTCACAAAATCTCTAGAGATAGATACTACTCTTGACAGGCGAGAAAACTGAGCCTCGCAGAGCTAACACCCTAGATGTGGGTACCACACTTTGAAACTTCAGAAGGGCCACCAAAAGGCAGAGACCACAGCAACACATTTCACAGCACAGTGCTTATATAGGAACATACTCTGCTGTGAAATTAGGCTTTGAAAGATGGCCCTGATGAGGGATTTCATATGTGTACTTGTTCAGTAGAACAAGGAACTCTTCCGAATTAATTGTTGCTCAGTAAACAAACAGCATCCCCTGAAAATCAAGCACAATTAGAAGGAAATCATTACTTTTGACAAAACCCTGACATTGTAAGGAAAGACTATAAAATCGAGTCAACCACTGATTGTCTTACTCGATAAATACTAAGCACCTGCTGGGGCTAATACTTAGCCCCCTGTGCTGGGGGCTGGGACTACTCAAGAGAGCAAAAACGATATACTCTCCATCCACACAGAGCTTAGAGCCTACCGGGGAGACGTGAACCAAATAAAGCACAGAGCACACATTTCATTATACACCGTGACAAACAGCACTGAGCGCTGTGATTCCAGCAACGGAGACCCAAAGTAGATGGAGAGAAAAGGCCTCTCTGAGGGATTGCTGTTACCACAGAGACTGAAATGGTGAGTTGAGAGGTGAGGGGAAGTCCAAAGGGAAGACACTGCCGGGTACAGAGAATGGCACACGTCCACACCTGACACCAGGAGGATCCTGGTAGGTGGCACGGAAATGAACGAATTCACCCACAGCAACAGAGGGCAGATGGCAACAGGAGGAGCCAAGAGCAGGGGAGGAGAGAAGATGTGTCCCAGAACCAATCCCCAGGACCAATCCCCAAGTAGATGCCTCTATGAACAACTGGATGGAGGAGGAAGAGGAGGGAAGTGATGAAGAAGGAGTGGACAGACAGGAGAGGATGAGGTCACAGAGAGCAGCTGTCACGATCAGCACATCTTGACACTCACTGGGACGTGGGCATGGTTTCCTCATATCTAATTAGACTTTCGGAAAGGCAATCTCACTTTGGATATCTAAAAATTTTCATAGCCAATTATTAGTAGAAGATGGGTGCATGCGGAGGAAGAGTGCATGCCCTGGTGCAGTGATGCTCTCAAGATCAAGAATTACAAGAAGGTCCACCAAGTGTTCTTTCCATTTTGTACTTGGGACCCTTCCAAATTCTTCCATGCGAGCTCAGTAATGTTCTGAGAAACACATTCAGCTGAAAAACACCTCCCTCCTAAACACTTGAAGGATAGGTGGAAAGTCCTCTCCAAAACAAAAGATGTTTTTACTGCGACTCCTGAGCTATGCCAGCCACTCCCAAATCTCCAATCGGTAGCTCCCACATAGAGACTTTACACCCCCCAGAGGCTGCACATCAATTTTACTGCACCTGAGAGATACTGGAATTATTCTGGTGGAGAAACTGTAAGGCTAGAAGCCTTGACTGAAAGATTTTACCAGTGAGAAGAGACTATGTTGTTCAAGTATCCAGCTTTGGTATAAAACTGAATACAATATTAAGGGTTTTCAGTAAATCTGAGCGTGGCACTATTAAGGATGCCAAGACTAACTTGTAGATCCTAGATTGGGAATCAAAAACAGGGACAAAGTGAGACAAGAACTGTTTCAAGTTGCCTGTATATTTGTTGTATAGGCTTTTGTAGTTCAATTTCAGAGAAGTATTTTTTTTCTTTCCTTTAAATTTTATATTCTGTAATGTACATCCAATCTACGCAAGGAATCTTAAATAGTCAGGTGGGAGACATGTGTCTGCTTGAGTCCTATGATTCATCTTTTCCAAAACCTGGTTGATCCAAAAGCAATACAGTTCCAAGGGAATCATCTACGCTCTTTCTCCCCAATGCCGCCCAAAGAAATCTGGAACAAGTATGAGTGTGTGTACATGTTGTATTTCATGGGGTAGGGCAGGCAACAAGGAAAACCAGAACAAATACAGGAAATTATGGACTTTTTCAATGGGTAGAATTTTCAATGGGTCAAATTTTCTTTAGAAAACCCTAACTAATAAACACAGTACCTTTGCAACTTTAATATTAATAACATTAAATAATTTCCTATTAAAATTATTACATAGGTTTGTTAAATGTTTTTCCTTTCTCTTTTTCCTATTCCTGAATGTTAATAATTATAACTTATTTCAAAGAGGCCCGGTCACCCAATGGACCATCAAAAATAAGAATTGGTACCAATGACATTATTGATCACATCCAGAAAGCAACATAGTCCAAAGCCAAATACATAATCATATATTCATCTTCCATATTAATGGAAAGAAAGAAAAAGAAAGAGGCATGAACAGAAAATAACAGTGGGAGGGATCAGAATTAAGTGGGGGGCTAATCAGCCCCACCCCCTCTGTTCAGTAGCACAGTCTACTTCCTAAAGGCGAAGAAAATCAATAATCATTTGTAAATTAATGAGTCAAATAATGCAAGCCAACATTCTCTGAAAGGGTCAGATACCAGGATCCAGGCAAGAGCTATTTAAGAGAACAATGGGCCATATGGCAGAGTTGCCCGTGGCACTTCCTACATCAAGTCCATCACCTGGTGACAAGGCATCACATCCTATAAAACCTCCATCAGGTAAGCTGCCATGTTCTGCTGTCAACAGATAAGATGAGTCCCAGGACATTCCTCTGTAACCAAAAGAAAGGCTTTCATGGAATTCAGGTGAAGTGTAGGAAGGCAAAAGGTGAAATGAACAAAAATCTAATACAAGGCTCTTATTAAGAGAAAGAACTTCCCATGTTTAAAAAAAATGATTTTAGCTTCTGGTTCCAAATTATTCTCATTAACTTTAAAAGTAACCTCTTTGATTAGAGGGAAAATCCCTTGAGCTACCAAAGTAGGGAAAAATGCATCTGAGTGACAAATGCTGAGAGAGAAAGAGACTGGGCTGCCTTTTTGTAGGATCTACACCATTCGATGTTCACCAGCCGTAAGATTTTCACTGCGCAGGCATGGCTTCACTGCATGAAAAACAGCAACAAAACACTGACAGGTTTCAATTACCAAATATTTATCTTCCAAATAAATCTTGCATCTTCTAACCCTTACAGAAAATCGATTTGTTAATTCACTTCTATTGCATTCTATAATGTCTCCTTTTGTTAATCCTTTTCCCCTGGGGGACTCTTTTCAAATCTTGTCACTAATCCTTTACTGAAAAAGTTCCCTTTTCTGAATTCAAGGTGAATTGTGCTTAATAAATGTTATCTGCCATTGCTTGCATTTGTTTTGTGTTCTGTGATCTCTCTCACTAATTGAATGCTTTTTCACCTGTTCCATTTCCCTGCTATCACCACGTTCCTTTAATCCATTCGTCTTTCATTAAACACAGTGGTGGGCTACAAAAGGTTAACCAGAAAAAAGGAAAAAATTGGAATATCAACCAAAAACTGAAAGTGAAAATTAACTTTCAAAACGTGCTGTACACGCCAGTTGAAGAGGCACTTTAACGTAAGGGCGAGCACCCTCCTTGCCAGCAGAAGAGAGGACAGCTGTAGAGAGAGGGGGCTGGACCATCCCGGGGAGCTACAGTACTACCATACACAGCCCGGGACCAGGACTGAGGTGTGTGGCCTGTACCCTCCTCCCCACCGGTTATGCTGCAGTTAGGCTTTCTAGCACCAATTTTTAAAAATATGGAACCACATATCTGAAGGTCAAGAAGTATGAATTTCATGACTCATTACAAACCAACCAAGTTTTCCCAACAAGCCAGTGAAGTGTCAAAAGTTACATGTCACAAAAGGAAGACTCAGACTCGCAGAGGCGACGGACTGGCCCACGTTTCTTCTTACAAATGGCAGTCTGCACCCAGACCGGATGGAGGATTTCAAAGCCCATCCATACCCTTTCTCTCTGTTCCCAAGGAATTTATCTGAAAGTTGAGTAAATTCATTGCAAAACAGTAACACCTCTCATTTGTCTGTTTTATGCGTCTGCATTTCACATATCAGAATTTTGGAAACAAAGCACTTCTGCATTGTTCAAAAATTATTTCACACAACCCAGCACATGCCCCGTGTGAGTGCTGGAGAGGAGCCAGAAAACCATAAATACCAAGTTGAGAATAGTAAAGGGAGATCAGATTATTTTGCTGTCATTGCTTTTGCTTATCTGACTTTTTCTTTTAGAAGTCTCCTTCTCTCTATTTGCCCTCACTCTTCCCTCATCCAACCAACTCCTACTCCTCCATCAACACCCAGAGCAAGGGGTACTGGCTGTAGGAAGCCCTCTCCTCCCCTGGGGAGACTTTGGTCTACCTCACTGTTATTTACTCTCTGCTTATTGGTTCATCTTCCCAAGGAAAGCAAGATATCCTAGATCTTGACATATCTTAAGATGCATATGAATCTCTTCAGGGGTGTTGTTGAAAGGCAGACTCTGATTCTGATCTCGGGCAGGGGTGGGGATTTGGCATTTCTAACAGGTTCAGGGGAACACTGATGCTGTGGGTCCAGGGACCACAGCTCGAGTTTAAGAGGAAAGTGTGGGTTCCATCTCCATATCCCCCATGCACCGGGCAGTTGGGGAGGGGGCAAGGGGATGGCTCAGAGGGGACGAGGAGGAGCAGTTCCTGCCAAGGTGGGCCAGGGGAGCTGTTTAGTGGTGTTGCCATTTGTCCAGCTGTGTGTTTGTTTGTTTGGGAAATACACCACATTAAAACACAAAGCACCCTGATTTGAGCAAGTGGAGCTGGTTATGAACCAAGGTCTAAATTGAAAGTTATTTCCCACCATATTCAGCAGACTCCAAATATGAAACCATCTTCAGGATCTTGGGGGGCTCAGAAGTTAAAAACAACAGGTGAGAAAACAAGACATTGTGGGGAAAAATAAATAAGGTTGTCAATGTTCCCTGTAATTTATGGCTCCAACATGCCGACTCACTTTCCCTGACAATGCACTGGGTTATGAAACAAAAATACTGCATCCGTCCTGCACTCCCCAGTAGGACTCTCCCTCGGGCGAATGATAATAACAGTAACAGCAGCTGCAATGGTCCAAAGCGTAACTGAGCACTCACCCTGTCCCACGCAGTGTCCCAAGTCCTTCACGTAAAAACACGGTCATCCAATCTCACAGTAACCTGTAGAGTGGCTGCCATCATCACCTCCATGTTACCATAGGACAACCCAGGGCTGCGAGGAACGCCAGGGTCTGCCCAAGGTCACAGAGCTGGCTCACAGGGCAGGCTTTGAACCCAGGCTGTCTGACTCCTAAATGTGTGTTTACCCGATAGGCTGCCAGGGTCATTTCAAGGTAAAGTGAAGAAAAAGGTGACCACTCTAAGACCTGGATCAAAAACTCTAGATAGGAGGTGGAGGAGTTATTCCCTGGAGTGTGCAGAAAGGTCCCCCTGACCTCCAGAGACGCTGAGCTCGTCCCAGACACCAGCCCAGCTCTGTGGAGCTTGGCTTGAACATCAGGGCGTCCAAGAATCCCCTGTTTTACTCACTTGCCCCTTACTTCACATGGAACACATTTCTCTCCTTTTCCCCCACAATACAATTTGTCTCTCTCTCAGTTGGCTTTTTAGTTAAAAACAAGAGAGATGAAGCTTGAAACCTAATTAAGGAAATGGCCCGTGTACAAAGAAAACAGCCAGGGATCATTATTCAAATGGCAGTCTCTCTTTTTATTTTTGAGGGAAAGCTAATGACTGCTCTGCAGCCCAGTGGCCTCTATATCATATCGTGCACACATCCGTTATTAGAGGATAATGTGAGCAATTGGAAAACACAGTGAATAAAAGCATGCATGGATCCCTGTTCTCACTGTAATGCTGTTTTGATGATTTAAAATAAAGACAAATGTTATCCTGGGACATGCAGAACTCTCTGTGGCCAAACTCATTCATCTTACGTTAGTAAGATTCCCTCTCCAACAAACCTGGGTCTATGTGACTGGGGCCAAGGGCAAAAAATGAGAAAGCAACAAGCCCAACTGCACCTTCCTACAAAACCAACATGTCAGGGTGGCTGGGAAGAGAGAAAAGGAAGAAAAGAGAGAGCAAGAGAGCAAAAGGCATCTTCTGGAAATGGTCTGGTTGGTTCTCGCCCCTGGATCTCACTGAAATTTATTGACTTTCTACCATGCTGACTGTCAAGCCCGATTCACACCCATCTCTCTACCCCAATGTCCAGGCCCCTTCCAAGGTCACCCCAGCTTTGCCATGTCCAGTCTTCACTCCATACAGCCATGGGAACGTGCACCCTAAACTGCCTGCCCTTCCAAGGCTGGACAAAGGCAGATACAGCCCAGGTACCTCCTCTACCTGAACCCCGCCCACCTCCCCTCAACCAACACACCACTCAGCACGTCCTGTGTCCAGCCAGCCTGGACTCCCCCTTCTGTCGGAGCCCAGTCAGTCCTTGAACTTGGGGAGGGAAGCCGCACGGAGTTAACAGCACCTGGAAAGCTCTGCATGCCGCACGTCCCCCATCGCCTGCCTGTCTGCTACACGTCAGGTCTACCCTCTTCCTTCACAAAGCCCTCTTTGAACTCCCAGCCTGGAGGAGAGCACCCCTACCACCATGCACCCTTGGGATCCCCAGCTCTTCCCACCCTTCCAGCGTTTTCTAATTGCCTCTTCTCTGTAAGTCTCCTCTTAAGGTGTGCCTCATTCCGTGTCTTGTTTTCCTTTATAATGCAAACAGCACTCCACCAGGCACAAAATGAATTTATCTTTCCAAACGATAAATTGCAGAGTGAATAGATACAAGAGAAGGAATAGGCAGATGAAAAAAAGGAAAAAAAGTGGAAGCAAGGCAATGATCTGGTGCAGCTCTCACTCGAAGTGGAAGAAAAAGCCACAGGCTCCCGCCCGACATTTCAAACCCCTGACTTCTCTAAACCAAGAGAAGATCACTGAGGCCACCAGCCACTTGGCAAGCACTAATGATCTCCACGCTCCACGGTGACCTGCTGCCTTCCTTGTTCCTGAAGCCCAGGCAATCTCCAGCTCTACCCACTGGCTGGACTTGGTTTAGGGAAAGAAAGCTGGGATAACAGAAAAAGTTTAAAATGACCAAAGCCTGGATCACCATATTTGTGTTGTTTTTAAGATTGGATCACAGGACTAAGTGCAAAGCATGGGGAACAAGTCTATGCACTTCTCACACCACTACCTTCATGCACAAAGGCAAGGTTTCTTCTGGCATTTTTCCCGTGCCTGCTCTCTCTCCTCCCACATGGCTGCATCAGCAAATGCAACCAAAGGATGAGCAACAGCCCACCCAAGAGGGGCAAGCAGAGGACTGTGGGCAGGAGAGTAGCTCCAGGCAAGAGCACACAGTCTTCTCTTAGTCCCTACAGGACTTAAATTGAATCTGTTCTCATGAAACGTCTTGCTGCATACCCATTTATTACCCAGGGCTTCTTTGGAAGGCTGCAGAAACACTTTCATCAATCCTTGGGCAGGGCTAAGTGCAAATCTGCCCCCAAAGAGACGGTGTCTAAAATCAAAGCACAGGGTAACAGAGATGATCAATGTGCGGCAGGCTGTGATTTAGTTTTTCTTACTCGTCAATTCCCAAAGTCCTGGTGACTAACAGGGTTTCCCTTGTTAGTAAGTTCGCAAACCCAGCTTCCTTATTCTGCCATTTCATACTGCTTTAAAATTATGGGGTCAGTTTATCATGATGTAAGTAAGTCTTTAAAACATCTCATTTCTAAAATTAAAATTTCTCCTCCTCCCCCTCCTTTTTGGGGGAAATGTTTGCTTGGCCTTCCTCCACCCCCAAGCAGGCATTTAAATTTATTTTAGGCACGTACTCTTTTGGGTGTACAATTCTACACGCTTTGATAAATGCACAAAGCTGTGTAACCACCATCAAGATGCAGAACAGGCCCATCACCCCAGAAAATTCCCTCAAGCTGCCCCTTTGTAATCAACTCCTCCCCATCTCCAACCTCTGGCAACCACAGGTCTGTTCTCCGCCCCTACAGATTTGCCTATTCCAGAATGCCATGTAGATAAAAAAACATATGTAGCTTTTTGAGCCCGGCTGCTTTCACTTGGCATGATGCATTTGAGCTTCATTTGTGTTGTTGCATATGCCATTAGCTAGTTCTTTTTTATTGCTGAATGGTATACCTTTGCATGGATATACTGCAGTTTGTCTATTCACCTGCTCAGGGACATTGGGTGTTTGTTCCTAGTTTTTAGCCATTAAGAAAAAAGCTGCTATGACCATTCAGCTACAGGTATTTCTATCCGCATAAGTTTCAGATCTCTTGAGTAAATACTCATGTGTGGAACATCTGCATCATATGGCAGGTGCATGCTTAACTTAAAAGAAACTGCCAGATTCTTTTCCAAAGCAGTCACATCATTTCCCAGTCCCACCAGCAATATATGACAGTCCCATGTGCTCTGCATCCTCACCAGCATTTGGTATTGTCAGAGTTTGGTTTTTCAGTGTTTTTTTTTTTCGAGGCAGAGTCTCACTCTTTTGCCCTGGCTAGAATGCAGTGGTATCATCGCAGCTCACTGTAACCTCAAACTCCTGGGCTCAGGCGATCCTTCTGCCTCAGCTTCCCGAGGAGCTGGGACTACAGGCTTGCGACACCACGCCGGCCAATTTTTTCTATTTTTAGTAGAGACGGGTCTCGTTCTTGCTCAGGCTGGTCTCAAACTCCTGACCTCAAGTGATCCTCTGGCCTTGGCCTCCCAGAGCGCTAGGATTACAGGCATGAGCCACCACACCTGGCTGGTTTGGGAGGTTTTTGTTGTTATTTGGTTTTGGGGGGAGGGGAGAAATTGTAGCCATTCTCATAGGTATACAGAACTGTATCCCTGTAGTGTTCACTTGCATTTCCCTAATGACTAACAATGTTAAGCACCTTTCCACATGCATATTTGCCATTCATATATCTTCTTTGGTGAAATGTCTGTTCAAAATCTTGCCCAATTTTATTGGGTTCTTTATTTTCTTATTCTTGAGTTTTGAAAGTTCTTGTATATTCTAGGTACCAGTCCTGTGACACAGACAGCAAATATTTTCTCCCAGTCTATGGTGTGCCATTTCATTTTAACAGTGTCTTTACAGAGCAAAAGTTTTATGAATTCCAGTTTACTCTCATTTTCTTGTGAATCATGTTTTTGGTATCATGACTAGGACCTTTGTGCCTAATCCGTGGTCACAAAGATTTTCTCCTATGTTTCCTTCTAGAAGCTTTTCAGTTTTATAACACATTGTACATTTAGGTCTACGATCCATTTTGATTTAATTTTTGTATAAGATGTGAAGGTTGAGGTTCACTTTACGTGAAAGTCTGATTTTTCCAGCCCCATCTGTTGCAAAGTAATGTATTTGGAGTGGAGGGGGAACTTAAAAAATGTTAATATTAACACAATAATATCAGCAGCTCATTTGTTGGTTAGACAATATCATAGATTAAACTCAGAGTAAAGCGAGAGAATCTGAGTCAAAATTTTGTCTTGGGAAAGGCAAGTTTCTTCTCATCCTTGTCATATTTAAGAGAGGACTTTACAGGGTTTTTTATTGTGGTAAAATATATAATGCACAACACAGAACTTTCCGTTGTAGTCAATTTTAAACGTACCATTCAGAGGCACATCCGCCATGTTGTGCAACCGTCACCTCTACTCATTTTCGCAACTTCTTCGAAGATTTTTCCAAACCGAAACTCTGCCCTCATCAAACAATAACATCCCATTCTCTCCTTCATCCAGCACCTGGTAGCCTCTATTCTACTCTCCGTCTCTATGCATTTGCCTATTCTAGATACCTCATATAAGTGGAATCATACAGTCTTTGTCCTTTCTCTGACTTACTTCACTTTGCATAATGTTTTCCAGGTTTATCCATGTTGTAACATGCATCAAAATTTTATTCCCTTTTAAGGTTGAAGATTTTATAGTATGTATTCCATTGTATCTATCTACCATATTTCGTTCATTCACTCATCTGCTGATGGACATTTGGACTGTTTCCATCTTTGGCTATTGTGAATAACGCTGTTCTGAACATTGTTGTGCCAGTATTGCAACATTGTTGTGTAAGTCTCTTCCTCTAAATTTTTTGGGTATAAACCTAGGAATGAAATTGCTGGGTCATATGGTAACTCTATATTTAACTTTTTGTAGAACTACCAGTTTCCCACAGCAGCTGCACCATTTTACATTCCCACCAACTATATAGGAGGGATCTGATTTCTCCACATCCTCCCTTATTATATAACTTTTTTGTTACAGTCATCCTAGCGGGTGTGAAGTGGTGTCTCATTGTGGTTTTAATTTACATCTCCCTAAAGACAAATTATTTCAAGCTTCTTTTCATGAGCTTATTGGCTATTTGTGTATCTTCTTTGGAGAAATGCTTATTCAGATCCTTTGACCATTTTTAATTATATCTGTCTTTTCATTATTGAGTTTTAAGAATTCTTTAGATATTCTAGATATAAAGTCCTTTATCAAATATATGATTAAAAAAATATTTTCTTCCATTCTATGGGTTGCCTTTCACTTTCTTGATGGTATCTTTTGAAGCACAAAGTTTTAATTTTGATGAAGTCCAATTTATCTATTTTTCTAATTCTGTTGCTCATATTTTTGCTATTTTGTCTAAGAATCCATTGCCAAGTCCAACGCCACGAAGATTTACGTCTATGTTTTCTTCTAAGAGTTTTATGGTTTTAGCTTTTACATTTAGATCTATTATCTATCATTTAGGTTTTTGAGTTCATTCTGTGTATGGTGTGAACTAGGGGTCCAACTTCATTCTTTTGCATGGGGCTGTCCTGTTTGTTGAAATGACAGTTCTTTCCCCCATTGAATGGTCTTGGCACACTTGTTGAAAATCAATCGACTATACACATGAGGGTTTACTTCTGGGCTCTCCATTAAACTAATGTTTTTTTAAAGCTTTATTTCTTTTTGGCCAATAATTACTCTCTTTCATTAATTATCTGTATGTTACCTCCCTTCCCAGATTATAAGTGTTATGTTCCACAATTTTAGCACAATGTCCTGCACATAACAGGAATTTACTCAATAGTTGGCATGAATGAATGAATGAAAGTAAATGCTCCTTTCCTAGACATCATTATGAATCTGTTCAGCATTCTTATTTCCTAGAGTAACTAACTCCACCAAACATTCCCTGCTCCAGGGACAGATCACAATTTGGGTTTTAGGAAATGTCAGAAGCCTGCCACTAAACCATGCCAAGTAGACAACATACATTGGAAATAAAAGTTATGAAAACCAACTGCTCCAGCCAAGTTCTGTGCCAATGGGGAGAGGCACCCTTTTTCCTAGTCCACAGTAATTAATATTTACCTTTTCTTTTAAAAGATTACAGATTCAGATAATTCAGTATCACAAAACATAAATGGCAAAAATGACAGGAGGTTCTGATGAACTGTGAATAGAGCTTTCAGCAATAAGAATGGAAATCAAAGGAACAGGAAAAAAAATGTGTTTCAAGAGAAAGAAACCTTAAGGGTTATTTCTAAGGGACAAAATTCAGGTAATGTTTACATATGAACATGACATTTTAATTGCCGGTCCGAGAAAAGGGATATTAATCATTCCTGTAACTGCTTTTTAAATTTGTGTGGTGATCATGGAGGTACTTTTATTTTTTTCTTTATTAAACAAGTAATACATGTTCATGGCAGGTAGAGTAGGAAACTGACATAAGCAAAATATAATTAAGGATCATTCATAACCCACCAGTTATAAATAACAATTTGTATTGCCACAATGTTTCCCATCCTCCTGTGCATGTAGGTATATATTTTATTTATATACTTCTTTATGACCTACTTTTTCCACATATCAAGATTACTATTAATGTCAAATATATTGGATGCCATCATTGTTATCGCTGTATAGCATTCCAGGATATTGAAAGGCTGTATTTATTTAACCAATCCCTTATTTTAGAACATCTTTTACTCTACAAACAAGTCTGTAATGAACATCTTCCTCTGATTCTGATTTAGGAAAATGACTGCAGCAAGTGATCTGATGACTATTTTTATTAAGAAGCGCTGGTATCACTCGTACTGAAGAGGCTCTCCTCCAACCAACTTAATTTCTTACACTTTATTCTCACACTGAAGTTGTTCATCGAGACAGAGATGTTTACTGCTCAGGATATATTAGATATCATATTTAAAATTAAAATACATTTTTAAAAAATTTTCCCTTCAATAGATTTTGAAATAATTCTAGATGTACAGAAAAGTTGCAAAGGAAGTAGAGATCCCAATATACTTTCACTTAACTTCTCCTAAAGTTAATCTTCTATGTTATTGTGGTATTTTTGTCAAAACTAAAAGATTAACATTGATACAAAACTTAAAAAAGTTTTTAACCAGCTAAAAGGAAAAAGTTTGCACAGGTATATGTATAACTCAGAGTAATAGTTAAAAAAAAATCAGGAGCCCCTTCCTCTGAGACTATATCTACATATGGAAGCCCCTGGTGTCAGAAAGTCAAGAACAACATTGTCATTATCAGCTTTGCAGTGTACACAGGGAGTATGATTCACCAGTGATGTATCCCAATTCATGGAATTGCTCACATGCATTCTATTTGCTTTCCCATAACACTGATTAAATCACCTCCCCAGAACATCACTCTGTACAGTAAGAGTCGGCTATATAGAGTAAGCCACTAAAGCAATTTCTTTGCTTTGCAATTCTTTTCTTTGCAATTTTCCTTGCTCTTAATACTTCCTGAAGAACTTTATCTGCTCTTATTGTTAAGCATCTAAACTCAAAACATTTACCCATTAAGTATCTTGTTCTCATATTTAACATTCAGATAAAAGAGACGAGAAACCCAACGAAAAACTCAACTTTCACATTATATTCTGTGACCAAAAACATTGCACAGCATCATGTGCTACCAGTGGAGGGAGGACCCTTAAAGTCTGTCTTCTCCTATTAGAGAAAGAATTCTGACCCTATAGAGGGGAGAGGTTTTACCCCAGGGCTGTCCACAACCAGTATCCCCACCAGGATTGGGACCTAGAGTTTAGGACAATTGAACTGGTATCTTTTTCACTACACGACTCTGCCTTCCCTACTAATTCTCTTTGGACAAGATTACTTCTCATTAAGATTCTACAATTTATATCCTATAATTATAATCACATTTCAACATCCTGCTAGCTCAAAGCCCATATCAATCTCTCTCTTTCTTTTTTTAAGGTAAAAATTACTTTAGTGTCATGAAAAGCCACATTCTTAAGTACAAAACCGCTTCATCAAAAGGTAAATATATCCTCAGGAATAAAGATCTATTTCTCACGTATACTGCTTCCCGTTTGATAACAGACTTTAATCTACAAACACTGCTAACTACTGTGATAAGGTTTGTGATCCAACTAACAATGACTGTGTTTGATGACAAAAAACAAAACAAAACTGAAAGTTTATGCTCTTTTTAAAGGGCTAATTCCTAGAGATAGTGATGTCTTTTATTCTCTCACATTGCAAGCTGTTTTCTTTTTCTTAACACTTATCACAATTTGTGATATGTTTATATATTTATTCATTTAATATCTTCTCATTACAACATGAGCTCATGAAGGTATGAATGACCACGGCACACCCAGGGCCCTACACGGACTGGTGACTATAGGGTCAGAAGGACAGTACCATCCCTCAGTACAGTGACTTCTTTTCCTAGATCACTTCAGATGTCTAGAAGTATACATGATATTAACATGAAGACTCTTAAGCTTCTGTTCCTCAACTCCACAAGCATCTATGACCACGTGTAAGGGTGTCAGAGCCATAAAATGATCCACAAAGTACTCCAGCGTCTCTACGTTGACACATCTGTTCTTCCCACCTAATGGGTTGTTATTTAACCAATGGCTGCTATCCAGAGGGGCTATTAGCATGTTGATTTTGTCTTATAAAAGGGCATGATGAGTTTATATTTATTCAATTCCAAAGCCTAACTCTCTATACCTATGTTGGTTTGTTACGAAACTAATAAATGTTCATTGAAAAAATTACAAATACTCAAAATAGAAAATTCACTAATAATTCTACCACCTCTCTACCCTCACTATCTCCCGCCAGACCCACCTTAATATTTTCTCTCAATGTTGAACATATATTTTAACAAATTAGAATTGTATCATATATGCTATTTTATGAAGTTCTTTTTACATATGATGTGATGAAAAGCTTTCTATGTCAATAAATACTTTGTTGTCACCATTGCTTTGTTTAGTCATGTTTTGATTTTTGAGACTATCTAAGCAATAAACACTTTCTTTTTAATATTATCGATGTTAAGAGATAAAGCAATAACTAGTTTACTGTAACGCATGTAAGCAAGCTTCTACTCTGTGCTATTTGCTGAGCAGTGTGAACTCATGTCAGGACAACATGGTAGAAACTTCTGGTCAAAAGGTCACATAAAATCCACTGGACTGAACATTCATTTCTAACTGCCAGGAAATGCTACTGATTCAGTCCTGCTCACCTCCTAATATTCTGCACTAATACAAGAGCTTGAGGTCCTCGATTGCAGCTTTAATTCTACAGAACAAAATATAATTCACTTATTCCCAGCAAGTATCCGCAGAGGAGGGAAGACATCAATAAAACATAATGGCACCAACTGGACATTCCGTGGGTTCTCTAAGGTGCTCCCACGTGACCACCGTGGGCACACATCTGTTCGTGCAGCTCCCGCTCAGCAGTTTAAAGAATGAAGAATCACCTCATTACAGAGCTGCCATGTTTGAGTGCGCTCCGGGATCCGCCTTCCCTCCTCCGGGCCTGGCCTGCCCTCCCTTTGTGGTCCACCCTGGGTTTACCAGGCCTCCCACACGCATCACCCTCCTGCTCTAAAACACAGGTAGGTAGTCTTATGTTTTTAGGCGACCTAGAGGCACAATGGAAAAGATTATGAGTCAAAAAATGTGTGAGAATCTACATGAAAATATAGTGATGCCTTCTTCTTTCATAAATCATGGCTTAAGAGCAAGCTGAGGGAAGGGGGACTGCTCTCGGCATTGTTTTATATCGCTTTATGCCTAACGGAGATTGGCAACCTGTCTGCAGACGTTGCCAGACTTCCCACAGTCTCTCTGTGCTACCCTCCTCCTCCCGACGACTCCAGCTTGTCCAGGAGCCATAGCCTCATCCA
Organism: Avahi laniger; assembly: GCA_963575035.1. Classification (NCBI taxonomy): domain Eukaryota; kingdom Metazoa; phylum Chordata; class Mammalia; order Primates; family Indriidae; genus Avahi; species Avahi laniger. The sequence continues at coordinate 28,878 of CAUYSK010126308.1, read as the reverse complement.
GCACGCAGTCGCACCTGTGTCCCTTCAGTAAATGCCGATGGCTGCACCAGCCTCTAGGGCGGATGCTGGAGACAGATGAATGAATGAGATAGCCCAGTCCTTGGCCACCGGGAATTCACAGCCCCATAAAGGAAGAAAACAATAAAACAATGTGCTGAACACCATGACAAGGGAGGCATGGGAGGCACAGGCAATTTCTAGGAGTGGCCCCCATCCCAGACTTGAGGGTGGAAGGGGTGCCTCAGCCGAGACCCAGAGGATGAGTCACCGTCGGCTAAGAAAGGCGAGGGCGAGAGGGGATGGACGATGCAGGGGGAACAGCCATGCGAAGACTGAAAGGCAAGAGATGAGGGCCTGAGAGAGAGTGGAATCCGGGGGGCTTGTTATCTCCGAGCTCGGGGGGGAACCGTGTGAGGCTGTGGGGCAGGTATGGTCCGGACCGTGTCAGGTGCCCCAGTCTCAGCTTCCAAGCCTCCTCCTCTCTGTAGCCTGCCCTGACTGCTCCCCTCACCTCACACGTTTAACCACCTATTTGCTTCTGCCCCCTGCACTAGATTAGAACTTTAATGAGCACAGGAGCTTTTGTATTTCTGCCCACTGCTCACCAGCAAGGAGCCTGAGCCCAACGGACAGGAGCTCAACACACGTGTTAGGTGAATAAATAAGTCCTCACTTAGTCTGGTTGTTGTACTAAAGAAATCATTTGAAATTCTCACAGCTGGAGCTAACTTTGGCTGGCCTCTGCTCCTGAAAACTCAGGGTATAACATGCAGTTTAGGGAACCTTTCCTTAGCGTAAAAATGAAGCTTCAGGCTGGACAAAACCAACGCCTCAGGCTACACCCTGATCACAGACCACTACCGTGCGGGGCTGAGCCAGCTACCCAAAGTATGAGCTCCCAAGCTCTGTCCTCATTGTGAGGACAGAGACAGCACAAGATGCTAGAACTCAGAAAAGTTTCAATTATGAGGACTAAACCAGAGTTGTGCTCAGACACTCATGCCCTGGGTGTAGGGCTGCCGGCACTACCCAGTGCTCTCCAGTGGTAAACACGGTGGGATGGGGAAGGAAAGTTCCTGAAAATCTAACCTCCTTGTGCCACAGGCAAACAAGGCCTCTATGCGAAAGTCCCACTTGCAGAGTGCAAGCAAAGTGCAGTCTCGGTGCACCAAGGTCATCTCTGGGCAGGGCACGATACCAGGGAGAGCAAGAGACAGAGCTTGTCAGGACTCCAATATTTAATAAATCCTCTGTCCCTGGGGAAATTACTCAGATCTACTTGGGCATGCATAATAGTTGGGCCCTCTGTTTGGTCCACACTCCCGCACACACAGTGAAGGTCACCGCCACCAGCCTGCTGCAGCCGTGGTGGCTGGGAGGTGTCACTGAAATTGCTCGTAATGTTCCGATTCCTTCAATTCGTTAGTCGGAATCCGCACCTCATCCTGGCTTGGACTTGTGCATTCCGCTCGTGTAACTGGGAAGTAAATGAGTCATCAAAGTGACACAGCCAATCTCCTCACCACTGGAGCCTCACAAAGGAGGGGCAAAGCTTCAGGGAATGGGGAAACAAGTCCATTCACAGTAGTGAATTAGATGTCTTCGCAGGATCCGTGTACATTAAAGAATGCTAATTTGATTCTTGTCAGCTCATAGCTGGGCTGTCAATACCAGAGGGTTTTAAAAGACAAGGAAAGGGCACAGGTTGGTAAAAGTGGCATCGGCTGAGTCCCCCAGAGCAGTGTGTAGCTGCCTTCCCTGGCCCAGGGCTCTCGGAGGCATGGCCCAAAGGACGGGATGGCCACTGGGTCTCTGCCTTTCTGTGCCACGTCTGCACCATGGACCAGAGCCTGGGGAATACAACACCTGAAAAAAGAATCAGGTCCCAATTTGAAAACTGGAGCCGTACTACGGACGCAGGCCAGACGGGGCCTGGGGCGGGCAGTAGCTCATCAACCCAGGTCTACACAAACTGTCTCAGCACAGGGCCATGGGCGGAAAATCCAATCAAGGACAGCCGCCTCGGAGCCAGCTCTAGCCTAGAGACAGGTCTAGAGACACAATAGCTAGGTGGCCAGAACATAAACAAGCTGAACCTTCACCTTAATCCGGGAGAAACACACAGAGAAAACTTCCACGTCCTCTTTCCCATTTCTCCCACGCACCAGCCGCGCGGCCTACCGCGCCTCCCGGCCCTCCCCGTCTCTCCTTTCCCTGCGCAACGAACGGGACGCCATGGCTCTCCCTCGCTTCCCTGTCTCATCAAACTGCTCTTCCTCCTCCCTCACGTCAGCCTCACCTTTCCAATGTCAACCCTGCTGACTGTTCATTCCTCAACACAGGGTGGCAGGAGGGGGAATGTTCCAGAAAGGCAGGGGGCTGAGGAACGCATGGGCAGCCCCCCGATCCCTGTGGGTCGGGGTTCAGAATTCCATCCTGATTTTCAATAACCTGTTGCCGAATGTTAGTAATCCCTTGAATTGTAAAGGTAAACAAAAGCAGTATTAGAAGAAGCTACACCTTTATCCCCAGTAGAAATCGGGTATTTTCCTACCACATTTTAGTGGTTGCCGGTATCTCAAAATAGCATTCCCTTTCATCACTGTTTTGAAATTCAGCCTGCTGTGAATCATGCTATTTAAGGTGTTAATAAAGAAGCATATAAATTACTATGTCATGAATTTGGAGTTTTTAATATTTTGATAATTGCATTTCATTATAATTGGGGTTCCTTACAATTCTGTGCATTTTGTAAACTTGAAAATACTTTTTTTTCCTAAGAGGGAGTCTGTAAGTTTTAGACTGTCAAAGTGGTTGGTGGCATAAAGGAGGTTAAGAACCCCTGCCTGGGGGAGGGGCACGTGCCCCAAGACCCGAAGGACTGAGAAGACTGACCCAGCAAGGCATGGAAGTGGAGGTGGGGGACAGAGACACATGCTACGGCAGCCCAAAGAGGGCACAGCAAGGCAGGTTGCAGAATGCCTGCCAGGCACCAGAGGCATCATCCGACTAAATTTCAGAGGGTAGGAGTGTAAAGATGAGGTGGGCAGGCCTCTGCCCAAGATGCCCCCCAGTCCGGTGCAGGCTCATAAATCAGCTTATCCATGGTAGGCAGCTCATGGATGGCCCCCCAGTGGTCCCTGCCTCCTGGTATTTATGCCTTTGTGCAATCAATCCCCTTCCCATGAGCATGGGTTAGACCTGGTGACTTCTTCGTAATGAATAAAATACAACAAAAGTGAAGCACTACCACTTCTGAGATTAGATTACAAAAAGGCTCTGGCTTCCCTCCTACTCTCTCACTTGCTCACTCTGCTGGAAGCCAGTGACCACGTTGTGAGGTTGTGAGTTGCTCTATGGACATGCCCACTTGGCAAAGGTCAGAGGGCGCCAGAAAGGAACTGAGGCCCCAGACCAACAACCACATGCCTGAGCCTGGAAGCTGGTCCTCCCCTGGTCGAGCTTTCAGATGAGACTGCAGCCTGTAAGAGGTCCTGGACACAGGGCCCAGTTAAGCTGTACTCAGATTCCTAACCCACAAAAACTGTGTGATAGTAAATGTTTGCTGTTTTAGGCCACTATATTTTAGGGTAACTTGCAATACAACAATAGATAACTAATACAATGACCCAGAACACACAGTGATGAGCAGAAACACCAACATTCTAGGGGTGCTAAGAAAAACACCATCCCTTTTAGCTGGGAGTAATGTACAGGAAGATGTCTGAGGAGACTTGCACTTGAAGTGGACCTCAAGGATGAGGGTATCACACAAAAAGACCTCTCATCAGAGAACTGCAAAAAAAAACATAATAATAATAAAGAAGAAGAACCCATAAGAAAATGAATCAAAATGATTATAGGAGATAAAGTTATGGGTTTTTCTTTCTACTTCATGCATTTCTATATTTCCTATATATTTCTACACAGATAGAAACAATTCTATAAATACTGAAATATACATTTGTACATTTTCCAGATTTTCTACCGTTTATGCATACTGCTTTATACAAGATGTCTTTTAAAGAATGGGTTAGATTTTATACTTAAGTGATGAGAGAAGGTCCTTTCCAGGAGACTGCCACAAATGACGACAGAGCACAGCACACTGTAAGAGACACAGCGTGGCTATGGGACTAATGACAGCGAGATGGCCCACTCGCATATCTCACAGGACCTACGCTATGTGTCACTCAGCAGTCTGATGCACCTGACCTGCAGATTATCAGGTCTCAATGACAATGGGACCAAAAACCGCTGGTTGCCCTAGAGACAGGGTCACCTCAGCATAGATGCAACTTTCCTTTCCCTTAAAATAAAGCTTATTTACCCTTAAAAGAGTAGCTTACACCCACTTGATGAAAGAAACACCTATAACTGAACTGGACTGAATACAGGTATAAGAAATGGGGTAGAATCCCCCAAATTCTGAGAATGGTCTCCGGATGCAGACCCTACTGGTCTTCTGACTCCTGACTGTATCTGGCCCCGCCCCCCTGATCCTGCTGTCTATGTGGCAAGAGTGCTGCCGAAATAAACTGCCTGAGCATCGGTGCCTATGACTCACCTTGCCGCAAATGGGACCAAAGGGGCGAGGCTGCCCCTGGGAGAGCCCTGAACAACCACACAGAGGAACGGAAGGAACAGAAAATGGTTGAATTTATCTGGATGATTGGTGGGTTATAGAAAACAGTGGGAACTGAAACAGGGAAGCTAGAATGGCACCAGAGGATGGAGGTGGGTGTGTGAGAGACAGACAGAAGCAGAGGGAGAGCACATCTCTTTTCAGGTTTGTGGACAGCTGAGAAAGGAAGCAGGGCCCAACAGCCAAGAGTAATAAGAAAATCCAAGCCTCCTTTCCAGCCAATAATCACAGCTGGATGAGAGGAAAGAACAAACCCAAGACCTTCATATATCCCACAAGTCTCCTCACGAAACGACGCCCTTGTGTTGGGCATGTGGAACCACAGAAATCTGCTTTCCCTTCTCCAGGGACACGTTTACCACAAGCAAGGCAGGGTCAGAGCTGATCAGACAGATGAAGCCAAGGGACATTTGATCTTTTCACCAGAAGGAGTAGCTGGAGGTCCTCACGGCCCACAACAGGACCCAGAACAAGGGGGTCTGCAGCAAAGCCTTTAACTGTCTCAGGCACGGGGCTCCAGAGACAACACCTGGGAGGAATGGGGTCAGAGGTGGTCGGAGCCACTCAGTCCCACTCACCCTGCACACAGGTGCGCTCCAGGGCCCCTTCGGTGACAGCCAGTCCACCCAGCCCAGGAATGCTGAGGAGTTCTCAGGGGAAGCCAAGGAGCCAGACCCAGGTTTGTTCCAGACGAGGGTCTGTGGGAAGGAGCCCCAAGTCCTAACCACCCCTCCCTGGCCACATCCAGAGAGCAGGGAAGGAACAAAAGAACCCCATGATAGGTTTAACAAATCTGAGAACAGGGCTCACCTACACCTTCGGTTCCCAAAGCAGTGTAGGAAGCCAGTAGAGTCCCAAGTCCTCCCACAATCTACACCTTAGCTGCTGAAGATGTATGTGTTGGTGCAGGGTGGGTTAAAGAGCTGTAGACGGCCCCACAGCTTCCCCAGAAGGTGCAGGAAGAACAGAAAGCTTCCCTCATTGTCTGGAAGCAGCTCAAGCCTGGCAAGCAGGGGAAGCAAAATGTAGGTGAAAACGCAGAAGCGACTCCACATGAATCAACAACAATGGCAGCGGCTGGTCATGCTCCCCTAACATCCAAGTGTCACTTCCCACATACAGTTTCCAGCTGCCCTGTGGATGGGAAGGGCCATGCGCTCTGCTCTGGCCCATGGATGTGGGGAGCTACATGTACCTTTCCGACCCATGCACTTAAGAGCCACTAACCGGCCTTCCAGCTCTTTCTTCCCCACCTGGGGAACTAGAAGCTTCATGCGGAAACAAGGTGGACACGGCCAGCTCCCTGATCACCATGTGGATGAAAGATACCCTGGAAAATCACCCAACCCAGGGAGGACTTGCCTAAGCAAGAAAGTAATCTGTATATATGCTACTGAGCTTTCGGAGTAAATTTGTTACCTAGCACAACCTAGTTTCTCCTGAATAAAACCAAAGACAACTGGGAGCAAGGATGTCTCCACAGAAGCCATCACAGGTGACAGTAGAGCACCGGCCCCTCCACCAGGGTGCTTTGGCTCTACGTGGGTCCTTGGAACTTGGACACGACCTAGGGAGAGTGAGAGAGAGCACCATAAACTGACTTGGATTTCATTTCAACAACTTGGCAGAACAGGGGCTCAAACCAGAAATTAAGTTCAATTAGAGGAAAAGAAAGTGACTTTTCCTGCACACCTCAATTTGTGGCTTGAAAACTGAACCTGCTCCCCAGATGTCTGTATGACAAGCAAAGCAAAGGCCAACTGGCTCTTCTCTGTCTGTCTGGCAATTTGGTCAAAGGAGGTGATAACTCCTCATTTCAGAGAATTGTCATATTTCTGGATGAAAGGGGACCTCCAAGTGCCGGGATGACACACAGGTTTCATCTCCAGTGCCAAGTCCAGTGGATTAGTGGTGACCTCCTGGAGGGCCACATCAAAAGGATTCTAGGACTGCATCCAAGCTCAGTGGGGAAGAGAGAAGGGTTGATTAGCAAGGTCTGCCAGGGGAGGGCAGAATGAGAGCACATGAACAAGAAAAACAAAAAAAGAAGCAAAATAAGATGACCCCAAGAGCCCAACTGTGTAATTTTATAAGTCATGAAATCAAGGCCCAGAAAACATGCCCACCACTCTCCAGAAATATGATCCCAGAATCGGGACTTGAACCCTCATCTCTCAATGCCAGTTCACTGTCACTCTGTTACCACCAGCTGTCACTTAGAAATAATTACTTCTAAAAATGCTAATGAGATGCAGCCCTCCTGCCTCTCTCCCATGTCTCTTGGTAGCTTACTCTTCCTGATTTTATATAAGAATAATACATGTAACTAATCTCTCAAAACCAGAAAAATTTCTCCAACTGGTGACAAAAGGGAAAATCAGAGAGATTCAAAGCTTAAGAGGGACTCGAGGTACTACTGCTGGCTTTGAAGATGGACAGAGACTATGTCAGAGTGATGGGGGCAGGCTGAAGGAGCTGAAAGATGCCCTTGACCAAGAGCCACCAAAGAAACAGAAACCTCAGTCCTGCAGCTGCAAGGAACCGAGGTCAGCCAATGACCTGAATAAGCATGGAAGAGCATTCTTCCCCAGAACCGCCAAATACGAGCTCACCTAGATGATGCCTTGACTTCGGCCTTGTGATACAGTGAGCACAGAATTCAGCAGAGTCCTCCTGGACTTCTGATCTGGGAGATAATAAATGGAAGCTGTTTTAAGCCACCTGATTTCTGGTCAATTGTTATGCAGGAGCAGAAGGCCAACGCTGAAATGTGTCTCCTGAGGATGGTTGACAAAGCCATGGTTGAGGGATGAGGGCTGTCATCACCTTGCTGTGTGGTGGCAGTGGTGGAAACCAACCTACGTGGCAAACTCAAGAAACGGGTCCGGTGAATGGGTAGACCAGGTCAGTTACTTCCAGCAACTCTCACTGGACAGTATTTGTTTAACATTTAAATAAAGCAAGGTTTGTGTGGTTAAAACAACAACAAAAGAAGATTATTAGACAGTACTGTCCATTAAACAAAACAGAGCAAAGAAGATTTTTTCTCATTCATATTTATAAATTCAGCACATAGAAAAGTTCACTAAAGGCTGCTTTCATAATTTAGCAATTGAGGAGAATGCCAAACATGGGAAGAATTTTAAAAATGCTTTCAAGCTCAAGCCCCACAAGATCTGAAATAAATGGTGTCTGCATATGGCTTTGCCCACCCTCAAACCCAGAGTAACTGTGCTTCAGGTTCTAGTGTAACAAGCCAAGGAAGGCTTTTATCTGTCTGTTTCCCAGGGCCAAAATCTGATAAATATTATTATTATTACTAAACAATGACAACACAAAAGAGACCATGTGTTGAGGTCTTTCCCCATGTGTTGGGTACTCTCCTAAGTATTTTACGTAGTTTTAAGTATCTTTCATCAATCAAATTCATGAGACAAACAAAAATAAAAATAAAAGCTATTTCCATCCCTAAAACTGTTCTACAAAGCTACCTAAAGTAATGCATCCATCTCCTTTCCTCCTAGGGTCACTCCCACTCATCTCTGGGTGCCGGGTCCAGACAGCACCCCCTTTTCCCACGTCTTCCCTGTCTGGTGTCTGTATCCCAGTCCCAGTGCCAGCCAAGCTCGTCCACCTCTTGCTGCGTTTTCTTTCTGCATTTTGCACAGCGATGGTGGCTGGTACTGCTGCCATCACACCGCACCAGTCACGTGTGGGCGTGTCTGCCTCCCTTTCCGGAATGTGCAATCCAAGTAGTGGGGTCCATAGTGATTAGCCTTGGCATCCCCAGCTCTTGATGGGTGGTACATAGTAAGTGCTCTTTTCTTTAACTTACTCTTCATCGAAACACAGAAAACAGGCAAGCAACAGAGGGATGGAAGGAGGAGAAAACACACACATAAACAAAAGAAATGATAAAAAAAGGTTGCCAGAGATGGAGGAATAGTAAATCACAATAGCAAAGAGTGGCCCCCACACACGGAGATCCAGCAAAATTTCTTCCCCGCTGACATCCATAGAACTCCAAGATGGAATGGCGGCTCTGAAACACAAAAGCGCCCCACTATGTTTCAGCCGGGGCCTCTTTCACCTGTATCTCCACCAATCAGTCACTTGCAATGGGCCCCAGGCTGTGGCTTGGCCACTCAAATCACCACTCTGTTTTCCCTGCTGAGCTAGGCATGGACTCAATTCGTCCCAAAGGTGAAGAACCAAACCAAGCCACAGGAACTCTTCTCTCCACAAAAGATCCTCCTGATCCAAAAATAATAAGGAGAAAGATCTAAACCCACTGCATGGGCTTCTCCATTCAATGGTTTCCTTCTGAAGCCAAATACTTCTAGAAGATTCTGATGCCATTAAGGTTTCAGAACCACTGCCTTCAAGGTTACCGTTCCCCAGTGCTTTGCCCCTCATGCCCTAGTACGTAATGATTAGAATGGAAAGAGAGGCTGGAGTTCAAGTCCCAGCTTTGCTACTCACTAGCTTGGGCAAGACCTTTTCTCTCTCTAGACCTCAGCTTTCTTATCTCTAAATGGTGACAATAATTGTCCCTCATTCACAGAGCCTTAGTGAGGGCAAAGTGAGCTTGGGCACACACCTCAGTGCAGTGGCCAGCAGGCGGGATAACAGCTCAGCAGTGGCAGCCCCGGGCCATGACACCAGCAGAGCTGAATTACCCCTGAATGGCCATTACACGGAGGCTGTGTCAGACAAGCAGTTCTTTCACATGGTAGCAGCTTCTTTCTCATTAAAAATTTGTCATAGGAGATTTTCCTTTAAACCTCTTTTTCAAATTTCCATACCATAGCTCAGAATATCAATATCCCCAATTGCCAAAGCCAGCACACTGTTCTGATTCTGAATACAAACACACACCAACCCTAGGTTTCAGACCATTAACTTCTTTCCTTTTCCTCCTTTTTTTAATCATTTCTAACTTGGAGCAACCAAAGGAATTTATATTTTAAACATTATAAAAACACCCCCAAAACATCACTTGCTCCCAGGCTGAAATCTTTTTGTGCCATTAGCTTAAGCCCAAAAATCGTTATATGGATGAATTGCAAACCCATGAAAATCGTTAAGAGTTTAGGATGGAAAAAATAACTCAGAGCAGCAGACTCTGGGAAAATCACTTAGAATATCCTGTCCCATCACCATCAAAACACTACAGGTACCTCATCTTCTGTATTTCATTTAGGATATATTCGCTACGTTTTCGGTCACATATAGCACAATTTTGGGCTCCTGACAAACAGTGACTAAATTCCATTTGGGTCAGAAAGGATACATTTTATTCTCTTAAAAAGAAAAAGGTGAAGTATTGGGTATCTACTGCATGCTAAGTATGTTCCTGAAACTTGCCAAGCTCTCATCCCAGTAACTGGAAGAGAGAATCTACCCTGCACTTCCAATGGGGAACTTAGGAACTCTCGGAAACCGTGTATTTAAATTGGAACAAGTAACCCAGGGCAGGAGGTTCTGGTTTGTCATTGCCTCCTCTGCAACTTCAGCAAGTACTGTCATTAAAGAGCGTTTATAAAGGGTTACTTAATCTGTAAACTGTAAAAGGTAAACACACACTGAGGACAAGTAAGTACGCAAAGGCAGTGTTTCCCAAACTTCTGTTATCTGAGTCCCACCGTCACACTTGGAAATGTCTGAACACCACCTGCAAGCTTTGCTTTTGAATAAAGTCACATTTTCTCTCACTATCTACTTTTACCTCATCCTTAAGCTGCGACGACTATAACATCATGGTTGTGCTAGTCGTTGACACCACCCCTCTCATTTCGCACGAAAATATATACAAACTACTGAAAGATGAAGCATCTGTGGCCCGTGCTCACGGAAAACCTAAGGTAGAGTATGAAAAGGACAGAACAGCGTTGCTAAAGAACCACTGGCCTCTCCACAATCCCCTTAAGAGGGCCTGGTTTGCCTGCTCTTACAAACCATCTACATGTGCCGAGTTTCTCCTGATTGGGCCACTGAGTGATGACAGAGTAAGCCAGGCACAGACCCCCGGTAACTGGGAGCTGGCAGAGGCCGGACAGGCTGGACAGCACCCACGTGATGTCACCCAGCATCATCATTTTGCCCTTTTGCCAGCAGGGCCCTTCCCAGATTAAAATCTCAGGTGAGAAAGAGCGTGCCCTGACTGCCAGCATTGCCCTCTCCAGCCTTGAATCCTGTCCCCTAAGCACAGACCAGGCTGCTACTGCAGTCACTCATCCATCCAGTCACCCACTCACCCATCAGCAAATACCATGCATACACGAAAGATATTTTGTGTGTGAAAATGGAGACCCTAATGCAAACCCACTCAGGGTTTGTGTTCCTGAAGAGACCAAGGCAGCAACACAGCCCTCTGTTCTCCATAACTGTAACCCACCACCTTTACCCAATCTCATTCTCTTCCCAGAGGGCAGAGTTAATGCCGGGCAACATTAAACTCCGAAATCCAAAACATGTGAAGTCAGGACATCAGCACTCTTAAGAAGGTTTATACAACTCCTTGATGCCCATCTCATTTCTCTTAACTTTATTTTCCATTTCGGTTATCTGGAATAACAGAAAAAATATTAGTCAATTTATTATTGATAGCAGCTAGCATGCTACCCAATTCCAATAATAAGAAGCATTACTAAGATTCACGCTCCCATGTCCCTCATCTTAGTTTCATACACCATAGAGATGGCTAAAGGACTTTTCCTCCTACAAAGCTCAGGACAAACTGGACCATCTTCTGGGTTTGGCAACAACCAAAAATTTCCAAGTCACTGAGTTAAGTTCCAATTCCCTAAACCCAAGAACTTTTTCCACTGCTTTTATGGATGATTATATAAAGAAAAAAATTGACCAGTGTTTTTCTAATTCCTGTGTCCCTCATTCATCAAATGCCTTCTCTGAGAGCTATTTGATTTCTAAGAAGGCTTTGGAGCATTTTATGTCTTAAAAATGTTCTTCCCTCTTTGAACTAGGAAGTTGCCTTTTTTGCTAACAGCACACTAAACTTGAACCTCAAAAGGCTTCAGGTCAGTCTGAAATTTAAAACTGCTCAAAGTGCAAGTGGGTTCTAACCCAAGAGAAAAAATATATTTTTTCCTTCATACATATATCAAAATGTGAAAGGCATTACTTAAAAGGACAATGCATCTCTTAAAATGTGGACTTTATATGCGATGAAAGAAAACTTAGTAGTTTTCAGTTCAACTGACAAAAAAGTAAAAGGTGATTTAATTTATCCAAGTGTTCCTAAAATAAACAAACAAATAAATAAATAAGAGTCATGTCCCTTTCACAGCATCTGATCCAAGGCCACCGGCCACAATGAGCCCATTACGAACTAAAATACTGAATAAAAACTCCAGTCAACATCACTTATGGGCTCCCCTTCCACTTCACTGTTGATAGCCAGAAAAGAAATTAAAGAAAAAGAAAAGGATGAGACATTAAACCTTTTCCAGTCCTAAACTGAAAGATTATTCTAGGTCCAAATGCAAAGAAAAGATGATCAGGCCCCTTGATCTGAGCCTTCAGAACAGCTAACGATATCTCAGAGTTCAAAGCCAAGTAACTTACACTTCCTTCTGTCCTTAACCAGTCTCTTGATTTTCAAAGAAAAAAAAAAAAAATCACAGACACTGTGATTATCTTTCATCATTACACAAGGCACATTAAATAAAAGAGAACCTTTCCATTACTTCGTTTTTCAGAAATGCAGAAAAATCAGCCCACAGAAGTGATACAAGGACAGGAAGTAAGAGCAGTTTCCCGAAATGCTGGGCTGCAATCTTCATAATCAGCCAAAGACACCACCCACCACATCTGGGTGGGCACCAGAGCCAATTATGCTAATTATGATTGGGCTGGATGAATAGCAAATCTGCCATATTGTGGCTGGGCAGCAAGTGGGGATAAAACATGGTGCTGGGTCGCTTCCTTCTGCTCATACAGACATAACGTTGAAGGCAACATTGTCACTACAGAACAGTACATTTTCCTCTAACTATGGCAATGGACCCACATTAATAATGCAGTTCAACATTATTCTAATGTGCAAGGAAATGAAATGAAACAAAGCACAGGTTGAAGACCGTGTAAGCCAGAAGGGACAAGATTCCCACTCTATCCGGGACAGACATCATGCATGCCTTGTATAGGCAGTCACTCAGCATTATCCTGTCTCACTGTGAGCCTCATGAGGCCAGGTTGTATGTCCATCTCATTGTGGGGCACTAGCAGAGAACCTGGCATGCCAAAGATGCTCAACAGGTGTTTGCTGAATCAATGCATTGCCAAAGTCACAAACCAGCGCTCTCAGCCCCTCAGCGAATCATATGCTGTTTCATAGGTTGCATTTAGCATTAAGATCCCAGAAATGATAGGTGCTAAGAGAAGCAAGAAATTTTGGGCTCTGGCATTGTACTACCCCTGGCTTCAAATCCTGGCATCACATCCTGGTTCTATGACCCTGCACAAATGACCTTATCTCTCCATGTCTCAGATTCCCTCACCTGTAAAATGATGATAAAAGTAGCATTTCCTCTACTGAGATGCTCTCATGATTAAATGATATGATCCATGTGAGAGACTGAGTAGCAGAGTGTAGTATGCGACAAATATTAAGCACTCAGTACATATCGACTATTTCTCCCTATTATTTTTACCATTCAGAATCAATAGACAGTCACCACAGTATAAGCTTCCAATAGGATTATGAATAAGCACAGCTTTCAGTAATTAAAATTAACCAACTACCTTTACAGGTATCAACATGAACTAATGTAAAAATGTATTATGGAATAAAATAAGCAAGTTGCACAATGATATATGCACAGTATGTGCTTTGCGTTAGGATGATAGCAGACGCTTTTTATGGGTATATATGCACACCACGCATGCATGTGGAAGTATAACACGATTCCTCTGCAAAGTCATACTGTAAATCTATCATAGTGGTTACCTGGGGTGGAGGGAGTCAAAAAGAGCTCAAAATATCTGTTGTGTTCTAATTATAAGCAAATGGATTCCTGAGTTATTTACTTAAATTATAATTAAAACATTAAAGCAAACTTTTAAAATGTATACCAAAAATAAAAACAAAAAGGAAACAAAAAAGAAAAATCATCTCCACTCCCAGCACTGGGAGGGAGCTTTGCCATGTGGCTGCTGGATGGAGGGACCCATAATGACTTGGGTGGTGGCTTCTTCTTGGCTGGACCACGGGTTCTGCCTGGCAAAGAACCCACCTGCCTTTTCGCTATTCCTGTGTCCCCATCTTCAATGGCAGTGCTAGTCACACATGGGTGCTCAGCAAATATCTGTAGATTGAATGGATTTAACAAAAAAATTCCAAAATCCTTTCAGCAATTTGAAACCATCTTTCATTTTTCATTATCTCTTTTGAAAGCCTAAACATATTTAATTATTTAACTTTCAAACTATGAGGAAAGACTACTGATCACTCAGGGTTTTAACCAGCATGTTTAAATTATAGACATTTGTGACGTGGAAAAATAAATGCCCACCTTGGACTGTAAACTTTCCTATCAGGGTCCACCAAGGGAGGAGATGTTTTATCTTCCCACTTTCCCCACTTTGGGAAACTCTCTCTGCCTAAAGGGTACGTCTTTTATTATGACTCTCCATCTCACATCATGACCTTGGAGACACAATAAGTAGCTTTCCTTCCCCGGTCCCACCACAATCTGAGATTGCGCTATGATACGCAGACATGGTCTACTGAGTCCTGCAGCTGAAGCAAACACGTCAGCAAAATCTACCCACTGTTGCTATAGATTTATGTCGGTCCAGCAATTATGCAGCCTGTCATGGATTCTGGGAATACGCTAAAATGAAATATAGAAGAATCCTTAGAGAGCAGCAGCAAAATAATCGAAACTCCAGCTTCCTTCCCCCAGCCCCCAGACCCAACTACCTTCACAGCCCCCAGGAGACCCAGGTGGGGCTGCAAAGAGCCTTCTTCTTAACTGGCTTATTGAGATGGCATGGGTCATTTTCAAGCATGCGGGAGGGATTTGTGCAATTCCAGTGGTGAAGTATGAGCACCATGCATCCTGCATTTTCCCACATTGTCCTGATTTGAAACATTCTAGCGCGTTGCCCCTCAAAGTACATTTGTACATTTTGGACCCTTCCCCCCTCAATAAACCTAGGGCAGTGTGGGTTAGAATCTAAGATTTGCTATCACTGAACATGCAAGACCACAGATCTTTCTGAACTTGGGCTGCCTGTGCTAAAGATGGGAAAGACTTTCCATCTTTTTCAACCCCTGCAAAAGAACATATGAACATGGAATTTTAATGTTCGTCCAGACATAAGGAAACACATACTTGTTCAGACGGGGAGATTCTATAGTTGCAAAATCGTGTGTCCAGACCAGGCTGAGTAACTGGTTCAGCCCTCGTGATTATGCCCAAGACCTCGAGCACTCACATGTGCCAAGCACTCAAGCCAGGCTGGGAGCTTTTGGCAATGAATAAAGCAGCCCTAGCACCAAACTTAAGGGTCTGCCAGAGGAAGAAGAAAGTAAATATATAATGACAAATTCAGTTAATCCTCATGGTAACAAATTCCAGGAAGGAATATGGGTGTCAAAAAATAAAACTTGACTCCAGATGTGGAGAGAAGATGGGCTTGGGTATTGTTGGTTCCTAAAATTTTTGTAAGAATTATAATAAATGAGAATCAAAGCATCCAGTTTAATGTGAATATCCCATTCTGCTTCCCTTTCTCTAACAGAGGAGCTGAAGAGAGATGCTAAGAAAAATTGCTTAATTTTCTTGAATGAGGTCACTGCTCAGAAGAACGAGTAGGCTACTCAGCCATTTATTCTTACTAGAAATAAAACTGAGCATCTACTACATGGCAGGACATAGGTGCCAAAGATACAACAGAAAATAAGACAGACAACACCCTCACTCTCGTGATGTTTATATTCTAGTGGGGAGAAAGACAGCACAAGAAGGAAATGAATTCAGATTTCAGAAAAAGCTATTATGGAGAAAAAGAGGCAGGGTCACATGATACAGAGTTACCAGGCAAAGGCCTTTAGATTGCCTGGTTGATGCAAGCTCCTCTAAGGAGATGACATCTGAGCTGAGACCTGAGTGATGAGGCAGGTGTGGGGAAAGAGCAGTCAAGGCAGAGGGAATGTGAGAACCAACCCCTCACAAGAAAGAGGCTGGCACATTAAGGAAGAAAAAGACCAGCATGGCTGAAGCCTTGTCGAGCACTAGGGAGAATGGCAGGAGGCAGGGAGGGGAAGGAGACTGCTACAGCTTGAATGTGTCCCCCAAGATTTCGTGTGTTGGAAACTTCATCCACAAACTCATATGTTGATGGTGTTTGGAGGTGGGGCCTTTGGGAGGTAATTAGGTTAGGTAAGGTCATGGGGGTGGGGGGAGGCCCATAGGACTGGTGGCTTTATAAGAATAGTAAGAGAGACCTGAACTGACACACTTCTCTCTCACCATGTGTTTCCTTCTGCCATGTTATGGCACAGCAAGAAGGTCCTCACCAGATGCAGCCTCCAGAGTTGAAATATATAAATTTCTTTTCTTTACGAATTATCCAGTCTCAGGTATTCTGCTACAGCAAAAGAAAATAGACTAAGACAGAGACACATCCTGGGGGCCTTGTAAGCTGAGGTAAGAATTTGAGGAACTCAATTCTAGGGGTCTGGTCACTGGAGAAAGAAGAAATCAATAGGTGAGGTTCCAAAGAGTGAAATCTCTGCATGATACAATAAACACAGTTTCTGTTTAGGAAGAAGACAAGTTTGGCATGTCCTGTTCCATTTAACGGATGGCTCAAGTAGCTAAGTAAATATTAATAGCTGACTCCACATTTACAAACATGAAACGTTACTGGGTTCAACTCACAGAAGAAGTTAGGACTAAGTTAGGATTCCCAAGGAGGAGAAGGAGGAAACATATTTATTCAAGACTCCTCTGCCCATATATTACCGAATCTTAGCAGAGCAGCTGGTCCATAAACACGCCTGAAAATTCCTGAGCATTGCAAAAGCCAAGCAACTAGAATGCAGCGCTTTGCTTCAGCAGCTGCAAATTTTGTCTCTCTTCTCAGAAGTCCCTATTTTGTAACTACATGAATGTATTGGCAGGCTTCTGTTTTAACTAAATGGATTTTTAATTTTGTATGTTTCCTTCACAGAAAGGCTTTATGATATACATTTAAGACACCGTCATCATAAAAGTTACTTCAGTCAACCTTCTAGTCACGATAAGTGCTTCCACAAACAATGCCTCCCAAGTCCTGAGAACAAGCTGCAGGGTTTCAGCTCAGCAGTTCTCTCCTTTAGGAGTTCTTTCCAACCCTGCTGAAGGACCGAATGTAAAGGATTTCCACCCAGCTCCCCATACAGCAGAAATGAAACCTCAATGGTGTGGCTTAATTAAGTAGAAGCATATTTCATATTTTTATTTTTAAATTTTTTTCTATTAAATATGTATATTTGTCTAAACAAGGCAACCTAAAGACTCAAGAACTCACAACTGTGGATCAGAGCTGCACCTGCTATGCTTGTTTCTCTCTTGATCACAACTCGCAGTTCTGCCTGACTTCTGTCCATAAGCCGGCTGTTCCAGTAGCCAGCAAGGTCCATGTCACCATGCCAGACTCTCATCCTATGGCTTAGCCGTCCTGGTGGGAAGAGCATCTTTCTCACTAGCTCCTGGAGGGAAGTGCAGGAAAGGCTCTGATTGGCCTTGCCTGAGTCACAAGCTCCGCTGTTGAGCCACTCTGTGTCCAGGAGGACGTAGGACCTTGGTGGGCCAAGTCTGGGCTCCTGCCCATATTGTGGCTGGAGCTTATGGGACTCCAGCATCACAAGAAGGAGGGAAGATCCCCAAAGAAACCAGAAAACAGGAGACAGGAAAGCATGATGATCAGGTTAATATTTTGGCTACTTCAATCCACTATGGCCAAGATGTGAGTTAACGAGGTTACACAGTGTAACTAATCACATGCAACTGAGTAACACGGAATCTTCCTCCCTAGCCAGCACTGTCAGGGGCTTTACAATTCTCTGAGTTTTGCTATCGTAGGTTATTTATTATTAATTACCCCTGATCCCTTCAGGTGTTATGAAAGTGTTCAATCAATACTTTCAAACACTTGCATGACCGAGCAGAAATAGAACCACTTACCTCTAAAACCATCCCCAATGTTCTCAGCTGGGTATTTTATGTTGGCTCTTTCCCCTGCACTGAATGCTGATAGCATCAAATCTCTTCCTTTCAAAGGGTAAAAAGAAAGCTCTGCTACTAGAACATCTCAAAAGCAAACCAAGTTTAACAGTGAAAGTGGCTTCAGGCCCATGAGCAGAGTCAAACCTACCTTACCTCTTTCTTGGACTTCATTCTCCAGCATCAGACAAGGTTGCTGCCCTCTGCCATCCACCATCCCTAACACTATCTGGCATTACCTTACAGGTGTGGGTATGCAGTTATTGTCTGTCTTCCCAAGCTGTCCACAGGAAGGTAAGTTCCAAGGGTCCAGAGTCTCCTTTACTTGTAGCCCCGGGGCCTACACAGTGCTTACACATTATTGAGTGCCCCGGGGCTATGGGATTCACTGTCCACAGAATTCTTTTCTCATAATCAATTCTCATAGGATCCAACTTGGAAATGCTATAATAAACAACTATGTAATTAAAAGTATTACCATTCCTAGAAGTACTAGTGCACTAGAAATTCCCACCTTCAATAGGACAGCCTTCTAAATCAGGGTTCCAGAAAGCCCTTGGGGCCATGGAGGTTACCATGTCTCGATGCCCCTCCATTTCGACAGCACTCTTACCTTCCTGCACCAGCTATGCACTGGTATACTGGATTTTCGTATTAAAATATCTTAAAATACTTCTCTCAAGTTCTAAAGGGATCTTAACCTTATCCTACATAATGGTCAGTTTGTTGATGAGGACTGAATGACCAGGGACTTTTGGGACTATCCCTGTCTTCTAATTTCGTCAGTTGTCCTTGACTTCCCACTTGCATTGCCCTCCTCATCCCCCATCAACAGCCTTCTGAAGGCAAGTGTATTTGGAAGATTCTCTGCAAGATGATCACACTTTTTGAATTAGCCCTTTGCAACCATGGAAGACCACTGGGCCCACTGCCATTTGCCCGAACATTTTCTTGAAATTCCTTAAAAAACTTTTGAGGTCTTCTTGCTTTAATGTTGGCCAAAAAACCTCCTCTTTTTATGAATAAGCTTTTCAGATAAGAAATTCACTCTAGCTTCAATCAACCTTTCTGGAAGGAAAACCATTCTCTCTGACATGACAAGATCTACTAAAAATCAACAATGGCAGGAACAGCAGCTGTGCAACACTGCTGACACCTATAAGAGTAGGGAAAAAAATAGCTGGTGGGGGAAAAAAATAAGTCCATAAACATTGCAGAGAGGCAAAGCTCCCCTAGCTCTCACACTACATGCGGCAACCAATTACTCTCTCAAAAGAAGAATGCAGGTCTTACATGAAGTGGAACAATTAATTTCACGCTTGTCATCCTGGCCTCAATAGTAAGTTGATTTGAATCAGATATTTGCGGTACATTACAGCTTGCAGGGGACAGTTCTCCTGCCTCCTGAGCTGACGGACTGCGCTGATGGCTACCATTGTAAAACAATCCATCAATAAGAGTAATTACAGTATTGATCAAAGTGGTTGGCTGCTTCAGATTGGAATCAATTCTCAGGAGTTGCTGGGAACAGAAATGTCTAATGGACTATTCCATCACTAGTCATTGCAGCAACTAAAACAGCTAATATTCTGGAAAGTTCTTAATAATTACTCATTGAATCTGCATTTCTGCTTCACTGGTCATAACTAGACCCTGCTTACTGTAGCCTAAAAGTCAGTCCAAGTGGATGAAAGAAGAACCCAATGCAGACTTATAAAGTAATGCCAGCACTGACCAAAAAAAGTAGGAGAAATAATGTGGAAAATCACCTTCAATAATTTTGTTTTTGTCAGTCAGAGTAGCTCATTATTTTTTTTTTCGCCAAAGCTTCTGGGTAACAAAGTACACTGGAAAGAAGACAGCTTATTTTGTAGAGGCTGCTCTTAAAGTGGTCCTGACAAGAGAAGAACATTCTTGATTTCAATGTCGATGGCATCCGTAACAGAGAGCACAATGCCACTAATGAGAAATTCTCGTGCATGTGTCATTTACCATATTCTGGCTCATACAAAAAAATCTGGACTCTCTGGGAGCAGCATAAACTTGGGGAGACCCACAATAGCACACAAGCCTAACAAACCTAATGCACCTATGTTCTTCTTCCCTCACTCAAATGCCTATTGATTTATCATCAGGGTCTGCCGTATCCAGGGCAGGCTCCACGTAGCATAAGAAGACCACAGAAGCTGCCACAATCCTCATCAGACAGCCCCTTAATCAGCACAATCAGGAAAGGGTAACAGTTCAATCTTGAGGACATTCTCTTTCAGTCATGGCAGGACTTGACGTAGCACTTTCGACCATACCACACACCTCCCTGGCGAGAGATTGCAGTTCCACCAGAAAAGGTGTTGCCAGTCTCAGGTTTGAGGACCTTCTCTTTCCAAGACTCTGTGTATACAACCTTTTTTCAGTATATAGTCCACTGATGAGTCCTCACAAGCCTATTCTTTTATTTTTTGGTCCCTAAATTGGTCCTGTTTCCAATTATGCTTTTGAATATTCATTTTTTTCATTAAGTGTTTCATAGCCCACCCCAACTCTGACACTTAATGGATGTGTAATCTGCCCAATAGTGGATAAATTACTTAACCTCTCTGTGCCTCCAAGCATCCACATCTACCTCCCTATGGCAGGGAGGGAGAGGCGTAAAATGATTAGTTCTGAGAATGATGTGTTTAGAAAAGGCTTTCCTGGAAGACATTCGAGATGACTTGAGAGAATCCCAAAGTACCTGGGATTCTCTCAAGCACCTCTACCTGGTAGAGGTGAAGAAGGTCTCTGAGGCAGAGAAAAAAACATAAGTAAAAGCCCTGAAATAGGGAATATGGGACCAACCATCCTAGGAAGGGCTGGATGAAGACCCCAAAGTCGGGTGGGAAGCAGACAGGGAAAGGCCTGGAATACAAAGCTCCAAAGATTATACCTTTGTTATAGGCAATGGGAGAGTCATTCTGGGATTCTAAGCAAAGGAGCAAGCTGACGGGAACACTGTTTTGTAAAAGGTAGCCCAAGAACTGTTATGTAGGACAGACCAGTTACGAGGTTAACACAGTCATTCACAGGAGAGATGATGATGATGACGAAACACCAAATTCTTTCAAAATAAATCGTCTGTAATTGGGACATTGCTTCAAATAGCAAGTTGATTAATACTTGTGTGAACACTTGTCAATGCAAGTTCTTCTGCTGCGTTTCACTGTGTTATTTGAAAGCCGCAAGAGTGGCCTGATCTTATTAGGAATTTACAGGATCATTAGTTGTGTCCCGCATACATATCAAAGCTCTGTAAGATGCCTGAGTGAGTTCCAAGTTCAGTGTGGAAAGTTTCAAGATAACAACAATATATTTATTTAAAGGCTTAGAAGGCTTTGACACCAGAATCACTCAACTCTCCTTAGCTCTACAAACATTACCATAAAATCAAACATAATTCCATTTTTTAAAGGGGAAATTGAGTTTAGATAGTTTTCAACCTGAGAGGAAAACGTGTGCAGTAGAAACTAAACAGCCATTCCACATGGGAAAAGCTACAGACGTTTGCCTTCCCTCAGCAACCAAATATTAATTTCACTGATGGTGAGATTAAGGAGGCAGACAATAGTCACCTGAGATTACTCCAGTGCTTTTATCTGCACGTGGCAGCATCTTTGGGCTGGGGCTGGAGGGCAGGAAGATGTCCTATTCACGCTCCTTATAGTAGATTCCACCGATAAGGCCTCCGCACTGTTGATAAGCACTGCGTTCATCCCAGAAATCGCACCAGCTCCCTGAGAGCAGACATGCTGCTGTGTATAGTGTTTCTCCATATCTTTCTTGTTGATTCCTATGAATTTCTAACAAGGAATATTTTTACTTTAATTCAAATAAGTTAGTAACAATAACAACAACAAAACTTATACTAACAGTAACTAACTCTTAGACAGCACTTATCACATGCTAAGTGCTATTCTTAGCATTGGGCATTTAATCCTTGCAACGACCCTCTGCAGTAGGTACTATTATCATCTCCGTCTTCATACACGTAAACTGAAGCTCAGAGAGGTTAAGTAATTTGCCCAAGTCCCTATCTTCACCCATCGACACGCACCGGCACACCATGAAACCACAAAGAAGCTACCAGAAGATTGCATTTGATGTATACATCATTGCACTACTACAGAGTAAATATATTGTTCCAAAAAGCAAAAATAGTTTATTAAAAGCTAACTGACTGAGTTCTCACTAGGCCCTAGGCCAGCCCCACCCCGGGGGAAATGGAAAGGTGGAGAGGAAGAGCTGGATTGTGACATAATGAACCACTCTATCCCTAGTATCCTATCTGAATGGAAAATGACCCTCCAGAGATCAAGCACATCCCTGGCAAACCCAAAATTGCCATTTGATGGGAGAGCACCCCTCCTTGGAGCAGTGCTTCTCAAGTGGTCTAAGTACAGACCAACATCCACTAGGGAAATGGAAAAAAATCCGTATTTTTGAGCCCATCCCAGACCCAACCCAGTGACTCACTACACGGACACACAGGGAATCACACTTTCAATAAAATCTTTGAGTGACTTTATGGAGAATCCTCAGATTAGAGACTGGAGTCATCCTAATTTTGCTACCCGTGGAGTCCTCCAAAAGGCACACGTGTACACATAGGTCACAAACACTTCCTCCAAATCGAACATGTGTAACAGGAATAAAGAGACCCACCCACACTCCCTTGCTCTCAAAAGAATTAACACCACAAGTCTCATGAAGCAGAGCAAAGAAACACCTTAAAAACACGGTGTTGTTACAGCATTTCACAATGTCACACCAACACAAAGATGCCCTGAGCAACAGCTCCTGAAAGAGCTGGTCAAACTCAGGGTAGTTTTGAATCTTTAATATCAAAGGTTCAATTTCAGAGCCACATGTAAACAAGATGGGCACAGAAGGAACAGCACAAGGAAGAATATTAAATCAAATTCTCACTTTAAAAGGCCAGCAGAATCTCTGAAAGTGTGGACAGGTTGCTGAGGCCATGAAATGCTTTAAGGCGAGAACCAAGACTTATGGAAGTGAAGACTGACTTTGTTTCCTGGGGGCCCAATCCTCCTGCTGGAGCTACTCTCCCTGCTGCCTCCAGACTTCTCGCCCTCTCCTGGAGCCCTCAGCCAACAGCAGGCTCTATGGTGGTCGGAGCACACACAGGAAGCTTGCGAGAAGTTTCACCTGCATGCCCAGGCACAAACGACCTGGGAGGCCACAGGGAGATGGCAAGGGAGCTACAGCACACAGCTGTCCCGGGTGAGAACAGCAGAGACCAGAGAAAGGCAGCTCTGGGTGCCAGGGCGGGTAGCCTGCAGAGAGAGAGCAGACACAGGAGAGAGACGGCAAACGTCCTCACACGGACTGTGCACATGTCTAATTTTAAGGGATTGCAGCCAAGTTCTAGTGACGCAGTCACTGGTCAGTTAAAGTCTTTACTGAACTCCTTAAAACACTTCTAAAACAAAGAAAAGAAAGACTAAAAATAAAATCTAGTGGGCATTAGCGAGCTAAGATACTAGCATGCTGTCCTTGACCACAGAAATGAGACACAACCAATCCCATGCTCCTACCACATTTCTGTCATGAGTAGGGCTGATGTTATCGCCTAGTTAGTCCGTGTAGATCCATAGCATGATTAAGTCATTCTCGAATAATTTTTGGTGTGAAACCCAGTACAAGAAGCCCAACTTAAATATAGAACTAGTCTTCTGAAAAAAAAAAGTTTTTCCTTCAAGGATCTACCTGTCCTTTAGCAAACCTGTATAAAGGGAATTAAAAAGAGAGAGTGAGTGAGAAACCAAGAGAGAGATTATTATATCAAAAAGGTAGCCCTGCCAAGGCAGGAGGATTGCTCGAGGTCAGGAGTTAGAGATCAGCCTGAGCAAGAGGCAGACCTCGTCTCTACTAAAAATAGAAAGAAATTAGCTGGACATCAAAAAATATATAGAAAAAAATTAGCCGGGCATGGTGGCTCATGTCTGTAGTCCCAGCTACTCGGGAGGCTGAGGCAGGAGGATCGCTGGAGCCCAGGAGTTTGAGGTTGCTGTGAGCTAGGCTGACGCCACGGCACTCTAGCCCGGGCAACAGAGTAAGACTCTGTCTCCAAAAAAAAAAAAGGTAGCTCTGCAAAAAGAGAAATTGGAACCACTGGATCTAGGTACTTTACATAGTAGTATCTTGGGAGCTTCTAATTAAGGAGAATTTCTAAAAAGATTACTGCAACAATAAAAAAAATTATATAAATACTAGAACCAAGCAGATTTCAACAGGCGGGCTAGAACAGTAAAACACCAGGGCCTCGCTATAACCCAGCAGGTCTGTAAGTTTCCCACTATTGTTCTGTCTTATAAGTAAAATGGTTTTATGACAATATCATTATGATATTTATGTAACCAGCCCCACGGAACCAGGTCACTTATTACTAATTCTGCTCCACATCAGTTCTATACTCATCTTCCAATGTAATGATATTCATTTACATTCAAGTGAGGAGATACAGATTTCAAAGGCCAAGGCAGATGCAAGGCAACATTGTTTAGAAAGGCAATAAAGTTGCTCCATCTCGGAAATTACTGTAAGAGCTAGATGAGATGAAATTGGTGTAGAAGGGGGAGGCTCCTAGAGCCCTTTTGACCAAAATAGGTTGACATTTGAGATTTCCACGCATTCTCACTCACTACAATGCCACAGTCTTCAGATTCTCAATAAATAGAGGCAGATGACAGTAATGATGCTTCCACTAAGAATCTTGGGTTTGTCATCTCATTCCATCCTAAATAATATATGACTTCCAATTAAGATGGTTATGCAGATATGCTTGTTATTTCTCAACTTCAAAGTACAAATACACTGACTTTTTAGTTAGAGATGCCCTGCACCTATGTAACAGAGACTGACTCTGTTTCTCCCAACTCTAGCAACGTGGCCTTAGGCTAACTCCCCTTCAACTCTTGCAGAAGCCTCCTCACTGCTCTCCTGCTTCCCTCCTGCTCCCCAAACTCACACTATGCCCCTCTTCAGAAGGTGCAGGATCAGTGTCATGCAGGCACAAACCCTACTGAACTTCCTCCTGGGAACACCTGCCCTCCCTACTTGATCTGACCCTGCCTAAATCACCTACATAACCCCGGCTACTCTCCACTGAGAGTCTACGGCTAAGACTATCTATACCCACAATCTACAAGCTAGTGCTGCCTCAGGGCCTTTGCACCAGCTGTTTGTCCTCCTACAATGCTCTTTACTCAGATCTTCACTCCTTCCTGTCATTAGACTTCAGATTAAATGCTACCTTCCCTACCAAGTCACTACCTAGCTGCTATCTAGTATATTGTCTATTTTTCTGTCTAGCTCTTACCACCTTCTGGTATTTTCTTGTTCATCTGCTTCTCGTCCTTCCCCCACTAGATTGCAAGCTCCCTAAGTCTAGGGTCCCCAACCCTTGGGCCTCGGACCAGTACCAGTCCTTGGCCTGTTAGAAAACAGGCTGAGTATGACCGCCTGAGCTCTGCGCCACACACGCCCCCATCCGCCATACCCCACCACACCCAGGCCATGGACAAATTGTCTTCCGTGAAACCAGTCCTTGGTGCCAAAAAGGTTGGGAACCACTGCCCTAAAGCATAGCATGCCTATCACCTTTGTAAAAAAAATGCATTGACAGTTCTTTTTTGAAAATTTATTTATTTGACAACTAAAAATTGTATATATTTATGGTGTATAACATGATGTTTTGATACAGGTATACGTGGTTAGAATGGCTAAATCAGGCTATTTAAAATAGGCATTACCTCCCATACTCATTTTTGTGGTAAGAACACTTAAAATCTACTCTCTCGGCCATTTTCAACATACGGACAGTATATTGTTGGATTTACAGTTCCAAGTTTGTCACTTATCAACTACATGTTCACCACTGACCACAAAATCAGGACTTTGCCTGGTGGTCCCAGTGTGTATGTTAGAACAGAGCCAACCAGTCACGAAATCAAGGAAGAAAGAAAAAAGCGGCAGTGACACTAAATGGGCTGGTTGGTCACAGCTGCTTTCATTCAAACTTCGGCCGACACAAACATCGTACCTTAGCAGCACACAATGATTCAGAGAAAAACAGTCTTCTCTGAGGAACCCTCCCATGCCTTTGCCCACTACGTTTTCAGAGAAGTGTCGACTGTTCTGCCACCAGCTGAGACCTCGGAGGACTCCATGACAGCAAAAGCTTTGATATGATTGATTTCAAACAATAAAAAAAGTAATTAAAGAGTGATCTATAGTTATTTGGGGTCATTATGGACTGCTTTTATATTATCAGGAGACAAAAGGAGGAATAGTCCCACTCATCTCAAAAAAATCCCACAGAATTTTGGTATAGAAGGTTGAATGTTTGTGTACTGGAGTTCTCCAGAGAAACACAGCCAATAGGGGCCATGGTGGGGGTGAACAGAGAGAGGAAAAGAGAGCGGTTGATTGATTGCAAGGAACTGGCTCTCATGATTATGGACACTGGCCAATCTAAGTGTGGGCTGGCAGCCTAGAGACCCAGGAGAGCCAGTGGTGCAGTTCCAGCCCAAAGGCTGGCAGACAGAGACTCAGGAGACCCAATGGTGCACGTGTTTCAAAGGCAGTCTACTGGAGACCAGCTCTGGGATGCTGGTCTCTTTGTTCCAGTCAGGACTTCAAAGGATTGGATGAGGCCCATTCGCATTATGGAGGGTAATCTGTTTATTCAGTGTTCCCCGATTTAAATATTAATCTCATCCAAAAACACTCTCCAAGTTGACAAAATTAATCATCACAAGTCCTTGTCAACTTGGTACCTATACACATCTACTAAGCCATGCTTAATCTCCCAACAAAAACAATAACGAGGTCATATCTCCTCCTAAAGTGAAACAACTATCCTATGTACAACCTAAAATTCACTAACCCTCCCCCCAGAAGAGGATTCAAAGTCTTTGGATGATGTTTACTCTTCTCCTTGATATTCCACAACTTAAATACTATGATAAAAAGTTAACAATCCTTAAATACTATGATATAAAGTCAATACATCTTATGTCACATGATAAAAGGATAACAGAGGGAAGAAAACAAAGACATCTGCCAGGTACACACACATATTCATAACCAAATAGGAAAACACTCACGACGATTACAGTTCTCATTTCTGTAACTGGTCACATGGTCATCGCTGCTATTAGTAACCACCCTCTTCCACTTCCCATTCCATATTCCCCTGGCCTTCAGCAAGCACCTGAGCTGAAAAGCAAAAGAACACACCACCCCTGCCTGGAGTCCTGCCCGGGAATCGACCCTGAGTCTGGCCCAGCCTTTGACTGCAGCTGCCACTGTGCAGGGTGAACTCCACCACGAGTGAGCAAATACAGACTGTGGGAAACTCTGAACGTTAAAGAGCCTGAATTATTAACAGATAAATTGTAAGGGAGAAAAAAAGAAGAATGGAGGAGGAAGTTGCAGATTAAAAAAGATAAAAGATATCAAATAAAAAGAAAATGGGCAAGACTAACCTATAGTGTCTGGGGGAGCACACTTGAAGAGTCAAACTGCAAAGAATTGCAAGAAAGCAATTAAAATAAAGACAGAGAGAGAGAGAGAGAGAGAGAGAGAGAGAGAGAGAGAGAGATCTGTGCCCACACTGAGCTTATGGTCTAATGGGAGAGAATATTCCCGTAAGGAATTACCAGATGATGGATGATGATGGAGACACAAACCCCAAACTATCATGACAACACACCCCTAACAGTATCCATTCTTGTGCTGCACTTCCACTTAGGCATTAGACGAGGGGTGGGGCATCGGTGATGATTTCTAACATTGAGATGAGCCTATTTTCCACACTCAGCACTCGTTCATGGTGGTACTGGTCGGAGACTGGGCAGGCTTTTTGAACAGACACCCTGTATCTCAAACTGTACTCTAACAAGTAACAACTGCATCACACCAAGCGTCAAAGCTGAATGACGGAACCCATGCCCTAGTCCAGGGTGCCTTTAATGCCATGGCCACAGCAGTGGAGTGGAAGGCAATCCAACACACCGGACTCCGGATGGAGGGTGGGTCAGAGGCCCCAGCCCTCGAACATGGACCCCTCTGACAGCCAAGAATCTGTTCTCTCTGTTCAGGACAAGCCCCCTTCCGATGGGTCCAGGCAGGGAGTCCCCCAGGGAGTAATCTCGCTCTCTCTTTCTCTCCCCCTCTCTCTCTCATACACATA
Organism: Avahi laniger; assembly: GCA_963575035.1. Taxonomy (NCBI): domain Eukaryota; kingdom Metazoa; phylum Chordata; class Mammalia; order Primates; family Indriidae; genus Avahi; species Avahi laniger. The sequence goes on along the minus strand of CAUYSK010126308.1, from coordinate 743 downwards.
CTCACATACAACATCAAAAAAAAAAAAAAAATGATTGTGTTCTGTTCCAACCCAGCTACTTGTAGGTTATGAGCATATAATTTATTGTCCAAATAAAGACACTCTTGAGAGTGAAAGGGAGTGACGTTAATAATTATGCCAGACAACAGATATAAACTGGCACCGTCCTGGGTAAATCAGGACAAAAATATCACCCTAGCTACAACCCACCCAACACATTTTACACTGCTCACTAGTCACCTATATCTTTTCAGAATGTTTGTTCTGGTCTGCACATAAAAGGCAAAAATATAATTACCAGACTCTCAATGGATCCCAAAGGGTTCAAACAAGAGGATTTAGGAGATGCATGGGCAAACATTCTTCTTATACACAAGAATGGATAGACATTTAGCCTTTCCTAGACAGTGGAACTTGTTCTATAGACTACAGCAAGGTTTGAAAGCCATTCTTAGCTTCTCCGGGGCTTCATGTTGTTAGGTCAATGACTTGCCCAAAATCAGCACTCAATATATATGTGATTGATTTATCTGTGTACCCTGTTTAAATCCATACTGAATATTGTACTAAATAGTCAGATGTAATCTTGATAAAAAATAGAATCTGAAAGGCCTTAACAGTTTGCAAAATACTTGCAGATGCCTGATCTCATTTGATTTTCTCAAAAATTCTGTGAAGTATAGCAGGTAGTAGTATTATATCCCTTGTTATCCGAAAACACCCAGTTTATATTATAAAGTAAC
>CAUYSK010126306.1:0-15882 GCA_963575035.1 Avahi laniger | reverse complement strand
TTTTTTTTTTTTTTGAGACAGAGTCTCACTCTGTTGCCTGGGCTAGAGTGCCATGGGGTCATCTTAGCTCACAGCAACCTCCAACTCCTGGGCTCAAGCGATCCTCCTGCCTCAGCCTCCTGAGTAGCTGGGACTACAGGCCATGCCCCGCCATGCCCGGCTAGTTTTTTCTATATATTTTTAGTTGTCCAATTAATTTCTTTCTATTTTTAGCAGAGACAGGGTCTCGCTCTTGCTCAGGCTGATTTTGAACTCCTGAGCTCAAACAATCCGCCCTCCTCGGCTTCCCAGAGAGCTAGGATTACAGGCGTGAGCCACTGTGCCCAGCCTGGTATTTCTTGTTATAAGAGCACTATTCCCATCATGAGTATTCTGCTCTCATGACCTCATCTCTCCCTGATTACTTCTTAAAAGCCTCATCTCAAAATACCATCATAGTGGGGCTTAGGACTTCAACATAGGAATTTTTTTGGGGGGAATTACAGTCCATAGCAGTCATTAAGTCCATAATAGTCTCTGGTTTCTTATTTTTTAGCTGTGGTCTGCTAGTATTTTTGAAAGAGATTTCCTTGAATACTTGGAGTAGAAACAAAAGAAGAAAGGAAAAAAGGAAAAAAGAAGAAAGGAAAACCTCTCTCAGTCTTCGCACATTGCTGGGAATTCCATCAGCCTTAGCCCTACAGTTTACAACTCTGCCTTAGCCTTCATTTCCTGCTTGTGCTGAGTCTAGAAAAGGACCAGTGGTTTTCTTAGGTCTTTTCTTAATAGGTGTCCTGTCCTAGACATGTGCATGTCTTTTCAAATTCTCAAAGTGCTTTTCAGTGTCCTGATTTCCCAAAGAAAATCTTTCCAGCTTTTCCTCTATGTTTTTGGCATGTCTATTCTTTGCCTCAACTGTAATCTTTTGCCCCAGGCAGCTGTGGGTTTTTCATTTGCCTTAAAATGTTTTTTAAAAATACTCCCTCGGGAGCTACTTTTCTGCCCTGAGACAATTCAAAGTTGGGTGAAACAAAGGAAAATGCCTTGAATCAGTTCCTCATGTAACCTCAGGCAGGTCAAACAGATAAACACAATTCTTTGAGAACAAAATCTGTTCTGCTCCCTCTGGAACAAGGCACCAGTGTCCAACAGTGGTAATGTGGCCTGCTGTTTTTAAGACTGCTGCTGAGCTGAGGATGGGACAAGGGAAATAAAAATGCTGCAGAAATTTACACACTGTTTTTAAGTTGCCTTTTTCTTGGTCCAGTGTTTGCTCACTTGATGCAACTGAAGATCAGTTGATCTTTTGACTATTTTCTAGAGTTATGACAAGGTTGAGTCTGATGGGTTTTGCTCGATTTTTCAGTGTTTCCTTGGAGGGACAGATTACCTACTCCACCTTGTATTACTCTATTTTTAGAACTACCTACTCCCCTGTTTTTGTTGACATCACTGAGGAAGTGTATTTTTTCTTGTACTTTCTTATATTTGTAGCTATTGGGCTCCCTCTGCACTCCCTGTAGTTTTTCTTTCCTTCTATGTAACTGCTGCCCTATCTTAAATATTCTTGGTAGCTTTTGTAAGTATTTGGGAGCCTTTGGATTATCCTTCTCTTCTCATTTTACTGGAACTGAAGATTGTATTTTTTAATGTTGTTTTGCTTGTTTGCCTTTATTGCTTTTATATGGTATCTAGAATTAAATGTGTCCCATCACCTCCCTGCCCCCAAGTTCCCCTTTGCTGCCCCTTTGTCACTAAGCCTTATATTCTCATCTAACTTCCTGGCAATCATTGATATGTTTTCTGTTCTTATAACTTTGCCTTTTCCAAAATGTCATAGAAATGTAATCATATAATATGTTGCTTTTTGAATGTAGTCTTTTTGAATCTGACTTCTTTCCCTTAGCATAATTTGAGATTTATTCATGTTATTTTTTGTTATCAGTAGTTTGTTCATTTTTGTGGCTGAGTAGTTTTCTGTTGTATGCATGTATTGAAGGACATTTGAGGTGTTTTCTTTTTTTTCAGTGATTATGAATAAAGTTGCTATGAAAATTCAGTATAGATTTTCATGTGAACTAAAATTTTCATTTCTTTTGGAGAAATACATAAGAGTGGGATTACTGGGTCCTAACTTTCTAAGAAACTGCAGGGCTATCTTTGCAAGTAGGTATATATATTTTTGTATCCTGACCTGCAATGTAGGAGAGCTCTACTTCTATATCCTCACCATCTGTTGGTATTGTCAATATTTTGGATTTTAGCATTCTAATGTGTGGAAGCAGTATCTCTCTGTGTTTGTTTTGCATTTCCGTAATGACTAATAATGTCAGACATTTTTCATGTGTTTATTCATCATTTATATATCTTCTTTGGTGACATTTCTGTTAAAATCTTTTATTATTTTTAATTTTTAAAAATGAGTTTTGTGAATTCTTACATTCTGGTTACAGGTCCTCTGTTAGTAATATTTTGCAAATATTTTCTTCCAGTCTGCGACTTGCTATTTTATCCTCTTAACAGTGTCTTTCAAAGAGTAGCAGGTATTAATTTTAATAAAGTCCATTTTATTAGCATTTTTTGATCATGCTTTTGTTGTCATATGTAAGTAATATTTGCCTAATCTGATCATAAATATGTCTTCCTATGTTTTTTTCTACTAACAGTCCTGGAAATATAAGTCATATACGTAGTTAAAAGTTTTTTAGTATCCATGTTAAAAAAGTAACAAGAAATGGGTGTAATTAATCTTAATATTATGTTTTGTTTAAGCCAGTATACCATAAATTTCCATTTCAACATATATTCAAAAGAAAAATTATTAATGAGATAGTTTACATTTTAATTTTTGTACTAAGTCTTACCTGATATGTATTTAATATTTTACACTTGCAGCATATCTAAACTCAGTTGAGCCATATTTGAAGGATTCATTAGCCACATGTGTCTAGTGGCTACCGTATCGAACAGCACAGGTCTAGAAGTTTTATAGTTTTAGGTTTACCTTTAGATCTCTTACTTATTTTGAGTTAGTTTTTATATAAGGTACGAGGTTTGGGTTGAAATTCACTTATTCACATATGGTTGTCCATCAGAAACTTTTGAATAGGAGTTGTTCTTGACAATTAGAGTTCATCCTGGACTCTAAAGCTCAATATTTAAACATACTTCTTTTATTGATTTATTTTATTTTATTTCAGAGTGATATAAATTTACTTTGTAATTAACAATTTTCACACCATATATATAAAATGCTCAGAAGTGTTAGGCATTTATATGCCTTTATTCACGTATCTATATGAACATAAATTACATATTATTTACATCTTTAAGTCTAATTAAGCTCCTTGTTTTTAAAGTTATATCTAAAATGCTTATTTACTTTGTTTCCAGGCATGCACTGGCATTGAAAACATTGACGAAGCTATTACATTGCTTGAACAAAATAATTGGGACTTAGTGGTAAGTATTTTTGCTTTTCTCTGACCAGTAATCAAATTTTATGAATTCTTGAATATCTTTAACATTCTTTATAGATGATTCAGCAACTCAAAGCTCATCTGTAACTGTAATCTGAATGAATAAAATCTAAATGTCATATCTTTAATATGAAGTTCATATTTAGGTCAGTATTAAATTACTAAATTGCCATGAGTACATAGATAATTTAAAGATTTTTAACATTGTTCTCTTATCTTACTGTGTATTATGGTTCATCTTCCCATTTGATATTTTGGTGGGAATGCTTGGAAGGAGAGAAAAGTCAGACTTGTGTGAATATCTGAATAACTCTATTTGATGTTTCCCGCTTACTTCCTGGGGCCCTCACTGATAATTACTCCTTAAAGCTGTTAAAGAAGTGGCATTTGCTGGGATTTTCCTTATGAACTTCAGGCAGTATATTATAAAGGTGGCTTAATTTTTTCCTTTTTTCCTTTTTTGACAGTAACTCAAAAGGCAAGGCACAGCATAGCACTAAATATTTACTTACTACAAAGCAAACTAAAAATGGATTGTATAATGGTATTGGAGTATTGGTTGTGTTAGGATGACCTTCAGGGCCTTTGAAATGCTAAAGAAAGTCTAAATTATAATTTTGAAGAAGTGCTAATTTTCAAAAGTCAAACTTAAGATATGTACTTATGGAAGTGAGATTAGTCATGTAGGTATACATACACACATATGTTACATGGATTTACATAATTAACTCTTGGTTATCTGTGTGCTTTGTGTAGATTTACTATTAAGTTTTTTTTACTCAAAATGTAAAAGCTTTTCAGGTTATCAGAGTATTAATGTGCATTTTAATGAAATGAGAAGATGAAAAATTTACAAAGAAAATTAATCACCTTTAATCTCGTCACTTAGATAATAATTGTTTCACATTTTTAGGAAGATTATTCCACATTGTCTTCTGTGATTATGTGATTAAACCTTTTTTTTAAAAAAATACAGCATTATTTTATACCTTTTGTTTTGTAATCTGTATTTTTCACTTAATATCATATTATGAACATTTTTCTAACTAAATTATGGCTATTCATCATTAATGTTTGCATAGTATGTCAGGATGTGGTTATAGTGTAATAATTTTACCAACCAGTTTTATGCTGTTCGACATCTAAGATTTTGCACTATTTGCTATTGTGAACATTACTGTGGAGAACATTTCTGTACATACCTGTTGTATATATCACCTATTATTTTACAAGAAGAAATTGAATAAATTCATTTTATAATTTAACTTCTGGGTCATATTTTTAGGGTTTTGGGTACTTACAGCCAAATGGACTTCCAAGATGGTTTTACTAATTTAAATTTCTACCAACTATGTACATTTTTGAGTTCGTCTATTTCATTAAACTAATACCTTCTTACCTTTTCCATGTTTTGGCACTTCAAATTCGTATAGCCTGACTCTAAATCCATGCTTTTAACCACTGTGACAAAGCATAGTACAGGTGACAGCTCCGTGGTTTCTGTGTAGAGGAGGGAGAAGAGGGCAGCAACTTATTTGAAATGATGTCCCAACGTTTCTTGTCTTGAAGCTTCTTTTGCAATAGCAATTGCATTGCTTTATTTAGTTTGTATATTTTGGGGATGTCTTTTGGAGAGACTGATAGAAGTTATCAGGGAGGTTAAAAGCTCCACCAAGGCATTCTTGCATGGTACTGATAAGAGGGATATGGGTTGGGGGAAAAGGGAGATTGCAAGTTTAGAGTAATGAACTGTACAAGTCTTTGATGTGGGAATTACCAGTTGGGGAGATGGATGTAACTTTTTCCCTTATCATCTTCCTATTGGCTTGTGTTCATTAGTTTTGCAGGTTAATATACGTATTGATTGTATTTTCTCAATCCAGTTTATCTTTAGAGTATTGCAAAAGAAGAATTTTCCCAGATAATATTAAATAATTGAATACTAAGGTACTCTCCAACTATTTCTGAGTTATTTGATTTTGGGAAAATATTGTAATAGAACTTGGGTTAAAAACATTGGCATGATATTTGTGCAGAAATGCAGTCTCACACTGTATTGGGCCCAAGTAAAAGCATCAAGCCTTCACAACCTTAAACTTTGGCTTTCTTTTGAAATATATCTCGTAGCTGGCTTTTCTCAACAAATGATCCACTTTTATTCACAGTAAAGATTTGCTGTGCTTTGTAACTATCTTGCCCTATAAATTTTATCATTTCTTCTGTTTTCATACAGTACTCACTTTATGCTGTGGTTTTTAAAAATGAAACTTAAATATTTTGAGTAACTCATTATTAGTTCAAACTTTTCAGTAGCATCATGGAACTTTTTATATGGGGTCCTCTATATTTTGCCTATGCGATATACTTTTGTTTCTAAATTATGGTTATCACTGCTTTGCATTTTATGGGCCTTATGGAACAATTTACATTATTTAAGTCACAGTAAGTCAGACTCTTTTACCAAAGGACTGTCTTTTTACTTGGATGTATACTACATAACCATAAATTGTAATCTGGGCCCCAGAATTGACCCACTTCTTACTTTCTTTTTCACTATAAAAGATTTTGGGCCAAGAGAAAATATAAATCTATATGGTTTGTGAAATTTGGGTGATCAAAATGTTAGGCAGCTATCTGTAGTGGTAAACACACTGCATTAATATTGAACTGGCTTTTCAAACCTCTTGTCATTAATTTATGGAATATGGCCTTGGCCAAGTTACTTCTCTCTGAACCTCTGAACTTCCTCACATAAAATAAAGGGTTTGTACTAGATTATACTCAAGCTCCCATGATACATGAATTTTTTTTTTTTTTTTTTTTTTGAGACAGAGTCTGGCTCTGGAGCCCTGGCTAGAGTGCCATGGCATCAGCTTAGCTCACAGCAACTCAAACTCCTGGGCTTGACCGATCCTCCTGCCTCAGCCTCCCGAGTAGCTGGGACTACAGGCATGTGCCACCATGCCCGGCTAATTTTTTCTATATATATATTTTTAGTTGTCCAGATAATTTCTTTCTATTTCTAGTAGAGACGGGGTCTCACTCTTGCTCAGGCTAATCTTGAACTCCTGACCTTGAGCCATCCACCTGCCTCGGCCTCCCAGAGTGCTAGGATTACAGGCGTGAGCCTCCGCGCCCAGCCAATACATGAAGTTTTTATGAAGAATCTGTCCTAATTTCTGTTAAGAGTCTATGAAAGGCAGTCAGTTACAAATAGTAGTATAAGCAAATGTTTTAATAGGACTTTATAAGTTTGAAAAACCTGTACACATATCAGTTTTAAAAATTCTTTTATCCACTTCGTAATGTAGATAATGGCAGGAGAAGATGCTCTGTCAGCTGTTTTATACAAGGTCTCTCTATATATGAAACTCCTTCAATAAATTAAATTTTCCAATAAGATCTAACAGAACCAGGAAAAGATATTTGACATATACTTGATAACCCGAGTGAAATAAAGTGAAAGTAAACATTAACCTAGCCATACTACATTTTAAGTACTCAGTCCTCTTAGGAAATGATTTTTGAACTTTGTACTCAGTTTCTGCTCTAGTTTGCTGCCTGTGCTGACATTGCTGTTTTGTTGAAGAAAGAGTCTATTCGGAGTGCTTGAATTTATCTTTAACTATATGTTCCAACCTAAGACAAAAATGATACAAATCGGCATATATATTTCTGTGTTGTCACTGAATTTCTAGTTCTCAAAGATAATTTTGTACTAATAAAAGCTTACAGTAAAGTCATATACACTGAAGAGTCAAAACCAAGGAAAATTATCATGCACATAACATGTCTCATTTTAAGATTCATCAAGGTGCCGTGAGACTTTCTATTTTACCAGTTTTTATTTTTGAAGAGACATATCTTAATGGTTATCCTACAGTTTTGTAGAACAGTTTCTTCTACTACCCTGCTTATGATGTGTCTGTAGAGGTCCTCTCATATGTACTGCTTTTTACTTTATACAGTGTTATGAACACCTGCAGTTTTGTGAATGAATAGTCTAACCAGTGACATAATGAGTCTCTGTCCTCATGAGAAAGCAGCCAAGCATTGAGCATTGCTCTTCATCAGTGGCCATGAGACACTGGTTTATATTTACGCAGAGGCTTGCTGTAACAAAAGAGAAGTTACTGTGAAGAAAGATCCCATCGTATCAATTTCTCCTCCTTTGCTACTGCTGACTTTGATTTTTTTGCCCTCAGAGGACCGTAAGCCCATTATTTACAGAATTTTTCGATTTCTCAGTTTGTAACCTGACAACCATACCATCTTCTACTGTCTCTCCTTTTATTGAAGACCTACATTGTGCTAAGTGTCATGTCAAGTGATTTAGCTACATTATTTTATTTAATCCTCACAGCAGTCCCATAAGGTAGATTGGTAGGTATTAGTTTTATTTTATAGATGAGAAACTGAAGCCTAACAAAGTTAAATAAATTACCCAAGCTCACATGGCTGTTAAAGGTTGAAACTGATTTTGAACCCAGGCCTGTCAATTCACATAAGGAATTTTCATAACTTTAAAACCACAGTTTAAGATTGTTTATCAAATTTTTCCTACCCAGTATGCTATTCTTCTCTGAACTATTTTTTTCTTCCTAGCTCTCATGACTAATTTCATATTGTCAAGGGAAAGAGTTTTTGCTGTAGTCACATAATGGTGCTTTACTTTAAATGTTTATGTTTTCAAATAGATTCTAAGATTCTAGAGGAAGGGAATTGTGTTTCTTGTTAATTTTGTCTTTGGCACATTTTGCTTAATGAATGCATGACTGATTTTATTATTAGCAAGCTTGTTTTAGATCTGTTCCTTCTCTATCATTTGGCTATTTGGAAGTCTTTGCTGTTAAGACTTCTGACTCTTACCAGTATTACTTTTTCTTATCTGACAAACATAAGGCTTGAGGAAGGAGGGGAGGGTAACCAGAAACTCAAGGACTAGGTTAGGGCTGGTTTCAGTATGTCACTAGTAAAATTTAGATGGTCTCTACTTGTGGCCTGTTTGAGAAATACTTTTCGTGAATCTTTCCTTTGCAGTGTTTTTCTAGCATCTCATGAAAATCTTTTTTTCTTTGCTGTTTGTTTTTGCTTGTGCCATTCTTCCTTAAGGAAAGCTCATTATATAATCCAACCCATTTGAAAGATTTTATCAGTTCTGCTTTGTGAAATTAAATGGGTATGAAACAATTGTTTTCTACTTTTCAAAGGAAAACCCAAAGATGAAATTCTCAGTTTACTAAACTCACATTGATTTACATTATCAAATTGAAACCATTTGAAGTTCACAATTTTTCCTGACTGCAGCTTGACTTTCTGCTTCTTTTTATAATGGATTTTTCTTTACACGTTGCATTACTTTCCCTTTAAATATAATCTAGTTCTAGAATTACTTTATTGCATGAACTAAATCAGAGGCTTTCCTAGGCCTGATAAAAATGTTGTCTGTTATTACATAGCAGGAAATGATGGTGCCGGTTGTTGGGTACAATTTGGAAACATGTGGCTAATGTTTACTGTTTTTTTGATTTCTAGTATACTTATTTAAATTGTTTTTAAAATTGTTCATATCAATCAGATGCACTGTGTAATTGATTTTTGTTTCAGCTTTCTAACCTACAAGTTAGTTTTTTTTTGTTTTTTTTTTTTTTTTAGAGATAGAGTCTTACTCTGTTGCCTGGGCTAGAGTGCAGTAACATGATCATATCTCACTGCAACCTCAAACTCCTGGCCTCAAGTGATCCTCCTGTGTTGGGCTCTCCAAGTAGATTACAGGAGTGAGCCAGTGTGCATGGCAAGTTAGTTTAAAAATGGGCTTATTTTTGACAAGTTGCCTTCCTGTGATATTTAATTTATTTTACTGGAAGTAGTTTAAACAAAATATCATTGCAGCAAAGTCAGTGGTTTAGCACACCTGTAAATGTGATGACTTGGCAGTTGTTCCTGTTAGTTTCAAGGATCAGCTGACATAAATCAGTGTATGCTTGGAAAAGAAAAATAATATGACAGTTAAAATTCCTCTTTATAATTCTTTATACTGCCAGTTTTTTAAAAAATTGCTACTTAATGGTAATATTTCTTAAAAATTTATACTTATATATTGTTATTTGAGTAAAATGTTAAAATGTTCATATGCGAAACTTATATTTCCTACTTATACCTGCCCAGGTTCTCAGTTTTTTTTATCTTTTAATAATATATTTTTGGATTTTATTTGGTTTGTATTCCATTTAATTTGATGTTTTAGTTATTTTTTATATTTCTGATGTGCTCATTTAAATACTACTTCATCTCTTATGCATGTATTCAGTTTCTCTCAAACATATACTTGTTTTATATCTTAAAAAAAAAGAAAAGAAAAGCTAAGCTAAGCTTAAAATTTCTCTGCTTAGTAAACAATGGCAACCATTTAGTTCCATAATTCTTCAGATTCCAGGATAGTCTAAGATTAGCTGTTCTTTGAATGCCTCTGTTACTGAGTTTGGGCTTTCATCCTTAACTTTATGTTGAAAGCTCTCTACCATTTGACCCTGTTTCATCATCATGAATGATTTTCCATAGCTCCTGGAGTATGTCTAACTTCATAATCCAGCTAAAATAGCCTGTAATCTCAAACATGCCATATGTATTCCTACCTCTAATCTTTTGCTATTATAGCTCTCCCATGGATGTCTCCCCTTATTTCTTATTGACCATCCAAATTTTATCTTTCCTTTAAAGCTCACCTAAAGTTTATCCTTTTTGTTCCCTAAACAGCCTCTTCACTCCATTGGGACATCTGTCTCTAAAACTTTTATTTACCCTTTTTGTGGTTACTAGTCTTTTACTACTTAGCCCTTTGCTACCTTGTTGCCTCTGCTCCTCACCCCAGAGCATGCATGTGCATGCGTGCACACACACACACGATTCTGCATTTAAACAGAATGTGTAATAATTGTTGAAAGGATTTAAATGATTTCTAGATAGGGTCTGTAAGGAAGGACTTTATTGAAAAGCATACACTTTGATTCACAGGTATAGGTGGGGAAATGCATTATATGATAGCTTTAATCCTCTGCTAGCAACTGTGTAGATGATATAGATGAGCTACTTGAGTAGCTCTAATGTAATATCACATTGTTACCAACATGTTGGCATTTTGATTTTTTTCTAAGAAGGTTTATTATATTTCTCTTTTATTTCAGAATATTATGGGAGTATGAACATTTTGGTTTACATAAATTGCTTTTGTACCATTTGAGTCAAAGTTATAAGTATGCCTGTCACCCACTTAGTGTGCATTTTACCCATTAGGTGTGAATTTACTTATCCTTTCCTCCCCCTCCCACCTATTTGATTTCCGATGAATGTTATTTCCATATAGGCACATAAATGTTGGTCAGTTACTTCCAATTTAATGGTCAGTACATGTGTTGTTTGTTTTTCCATTCTTGTGATGCTTCACTTGGGCTCCAGTTCCATCCAGGTCACTTTTTTTATGACTGAGTAATACTCCATGGTATACATATACCACATTTTATGAATCTGCTCATATATTGATGTACACTTGGGTTGTTTCCATATCTTTGTAATTGCGAATTATGCTGCTATAAACATTCGAGTGCAGGTGTCTTTTTTTCCTTTGGGTAAATACCCAGTAGTGGAATTGCTGGATCAAATGGTAGATCTACTTTTAGTTCTTTGAAGTGTCTCAATACTACTTTCCATAGAGGTTGTACTGGTTTACAGTCCCACCAACAACGTATGAGTGTTCCTATCTTTCTGTATTCACACCAGTATTTGTTGTTTTGGGACTTTTTGATAGAAGCCATTCTCACTGGAGTTAAGTGATATCCATTGTGATATTATATTTTTCCTAATGCCAAAATTGAGGTACAGTTCTAGAAGGCCAGTAGTCTCTATAATCTGAGATCTATATTAGAAACATGGCAAGTCCAATAGCACTCTTACATTCTAGGCTTGAATTTTGGGATCTTATTTTTTTTCTTAGTAATTGATTTTTTGCAAACGATGACTATTTTAAAAATGTAAATTACTGACAGCAGTATGATTAGAACATTAGAATATCTAGAAATGTTAAGTATCTGCAGAAGAGTTGCAAAATAGTGCAGAGTTCTCAATACCCTTCATCAAACTTTCTCTAATGTTAACATCTTAACATAACCACAGTACAATGGTATGAAATAATTAGTACAGTGCTATTGGTAATTTTGGTACAATAATATTACAATATAATAGTATTTTTGTACTGTAGGTATATAATACTGTTAAGTAAACTCCAGACCTTATTTGATTATCATTTGATTTTCTATTAATGTACTTTTTCTAAGATTTAAAATACATTTAGTTTTCATGTTTCCATAGTGTCTTCTGCTCTCTGATAATTCTTCAGCCATTCCTTGTTCCATAACCTTGACAATTTGAGAGATTGCCGATGAGGTATTTTGTAGTATGTTCCTCATTTTGGGTTTATCTGATGTTTTCTCATGAGAGACTTGAGTTTATTTATTGTAGGAAAGACTGTCACTGATGTGATTTTGTGTCTTTGTCAGTGTAACAGGAGGTACAGGATGTCAATATGTCTTTTTACTGGTAATAACTTTGATACTTGCTTAAGGTGGTGTCTCCTAGTTTTATCCACTGGAAAGTTACTATGTTTTGTTTTGAAATTAGTAAATACACTGTGAGGAAATATTTTGAGACTATGCAGATATCCTGTTCCTCATTAAATTTTTGCCAACTGATTTTATCTCCTCCATTGACTTGACATTATACTCCTTGTAAAACTATTTTTTAGTAATTGTCCTAGAATTTACAATATAATCTTTAATTAGCTAAAATCTACAATTAGACAAGAATATACTACTGCAGGTGGTGGCCCTACAGCATTGTATTTCCAATTCTTCCCATCCATTTTTTTGTATTGTTGTCATATATTTTACTTTTGCATATGCTATAAACACAATATGTTGCCACTGTTGTTGTTCAAATAGTTATCTTTTCAAGCAACTAAATGTAGGGAGCAAGTTAATTTTATTTTACTTTCATTTGTTTTATTTCCAGTGCTTTTTCATTTTTTGATGTAAAGTTAAGTTCTTGCCTGGTATAATATTCTTTCTGCCTGGGCTACTTCCTTTCGCATGTCTTGTATGTTTGTTGGCAATAAGTTATCACAGTTTTTTGTTTGAGGAGGTTTTAAATTCTTCATTTTTTAAAGATGCTTTCACTGTGCATGGAATTCTGGGTTGACAGGGTTTTTTCTTTCCAGCGCTTTAAAGATGTCACTCTATTATCTTCTAGTGTGCATGATTTCTGGAGAGAAGTGTGTTATTATTATTATATTTTTCTCTGTACAATGTATCTTTTTCCCTCTCTAGCTGCCTTCAAGATTTCTCTTTGTGTTTGTTTTTCACAATTTGTGGTTGTGTGTGTGTTTGTGTGAGTGTTGGTCTCTGAAGCTTTCTAGCCTTGCTTGGTGCTCTTGGATTTGTGGTTTTGAAATTTTTTCCTTCTTTATTGAGGTGAAATTTATATAACGTAGAGTTAACCATTTTAGAGTGTATAAGTCAGTGGTATTTAGTGTATTCATAATCTTGTGCAACTATCAGCTCTCTGTAGTTGGTTTTGAAAATTCTTGGTTTATTTTTTTTCTCTTTTTTTCTTTCTTCTTCCAAGAGGCTGGCTGTGCATTTATTAAATACTTTAATTTTCTCCTACAATATTGTGTGTTCTGTTTCTTCCCCCATCTTTTCTTCCTTATGTGTTTGAGTTTGAGTAATTTCTATAAACCTGTTTTCAAATTTACTGATTACTATTTTCAAGTTGACTGTGTCAATTCTACTGATGAGCCCGTTGAAGACATTCTTTATTTCCTGTTATTATGTTTTTTCATTTCAAGCTTACTTTCTCTGTCTCTGCTGTAATTACCCATATGGTCTTACGTGTTGTCCATTTCTTTTTTATTCAAACCTTTAACTTAATCATACTCATTTAAAATTCCCTGTTTGTTCCAACATCTGTATCCTACCTCAGTCTGTTTTTGATGATAACTTGTCACTTACAAATATACTTTTTCTGTCCTTTTGATATGCTTTGTAATTTTTTGTTGAAAGCTGGAGATCTTATGTAGCATAGTACAGACTACAGTAAATAGATTTTATGCCTGGAAATGGGTGTGCCTTTCTTCATGCAAAGTTTGAGTTGATCTAATTTTGTATTGGGTTGGGTTTGAGGTTTATTTTTCTCACGGATTTGATCAATACACCAAAGCCTTCAAATTCTTCTAGTGATACCTTGTATTTAGGGTGTTGAATGGTTTGATATATATTTTTTCTAATCCTTGCTCCCCCTTCAGCTTTTGGTTTTCCTTTGAGCTGCACTTCAGAGAGAGTGTTTCTTGCAAGTTACTTACCACTTTGCTATATCTAGCCTGTCCATAGGGACTGGAGGACATTCTCTGTTGTTCTGGTAAGAATACCTCAGTATTCTGCAGGCATTGAACATCTAGGTCTTGGGTTTGTGGCCTTCTCAAAGTCCCTCTCTCTTCACTTATAATTCTGAGAGAGCATAAAGTTTTCCTGCCCATGTTCCTGGGGTAGAGGATTTTTCTCCCCTTTTCTCTTCTTCTAGCTGCTATGGATACTCTCTAGTACCCCAAATGTGACAATGTTTGTTGCCCTCCTTCCCCACCTCAGCTTAAGGCTCTTATTTTGTAAGGGAGATAGAAGAGTCCTGACAGCTTTTTTGTCCCTCCTACAGTGTCTGGTACTCCTCCCCCTGTGTTGTGCACACAAATGGAGACTTTCTAAGAACTCTCCCAATTTCTCCTAAGGGCACTTGGTGTTCACGGAGAAAAGCCTGCAAAACTTGAGGAATCCCCTATATTTGCCTTTGTCTTCTGTCACCAGTACACTGTTAGGCTCCACGAATGTGTCTGTCACCTTAGTGGAACTCTTGCTCTGGTAAGTCACATCTTGTTTCTGCAGGCACCTGTCTCTCCTTAGACTTTAGGTCATTTGTTTGCCCTGTGACCTTAGCATTCTAGTGGATTCATATTGTGGACTAACTCCACCCCCCCACTCCATTCATCACTCTCTTCCCTCCTCTTCCTCTTTCTATTGTAAGATTTCTAGTTCCCAAATGACCCATTGTCATTATGTTTAAAAACTTCTGGAATTTCAGTTTGTATTTCTTCTTTACCCAAATAAATGTTTACTTTAAAAATTTCCAGATGCAAGATTTTATTTTGTTTGTTTCTTTCTTTTTTTGATGTTAACTTCTGTAGTAGTTTCATTGTGTTTCATTCAGAGAGTATTGTTTGTAACATTTCTACTTTGTGGAAACTGTTTCTTTGTGCCTTAACATATGATTGATTTTTCTGAATTCGTCATTGGCTTTTGAGAGTATTCTCTACTGTTAGAGTGAAGAGTTTGATATATATCCAATAAAATATGCCTGTTGATACCCATGAGATCTTCTACCTTTTTTTCTTACATTTTATCCACTTGATCTGTCTTGTGTTGAGAGTGGTGTATTTACTTGCCTGTGATTAGTGCATTTCTATCCTATCCGTGTCTCTTTAAATTTCCTACCGTTTTTTCAAAGTTGGTTGCTCTGTTATTTTGTCATATACATTCATAACAATATTAATCTTCATTGTTTATAGTAGTTTTTGCATTAAAAAATGACCTTTGATGTGTCTAAAGCCTTGGGCCTTAAGTGCCACTTTCTCTATTATCAGATATCTATGCCTGCTCTCTGCCTGCTCTCTCTTTGCGTTTTAGTTAGCCTGACATCCTTTGTGTGTGCCTTTATTGGTAGTCATTTTGAATTACTTTGTCTTAAGTATCTCTCTTATATGTGGCATATAGAGGAGTCTTGCTTTATGAGCTGAATTGAAAATTTCTTTTAATAGTTAAGTCCATTCATATTCATTAATATGATTGGTTTTTTTGGTCTCAACTCTGTGGCATAATATTGTATAATTATGTGTGTTATATTTGCTACACTTGCTGTGAGATGTATTTTGTTTGCTTTTATTAAGAGTGGCTTTTTTTCTTGGTATCTTAGATGGCTTATACTTTTGTTCTTGTGGTTACTTTTTTTTTTTTTTTTTTTTGAGACAAAGTCTCACTGTGTTGCCTGGGCTAGAGTGCTGTGGTGTCTTCTTAGCTCACAGCAACCTCAAACTCCTGGGTTCAAGCGATCCTTCTGCCTCAGCCTCCCAAGTAGCTGGGACTACAGGCATGCCCCACCATGCCTGGCTAGTTTTTTCTATGTATTTTTAGTTGTCCAATTAATTTCTTTCTATTTTTAGTAGAGATGGGGTCTCGCTCTTGCTCAAGGCTAATTTCAAACTCCTGAGCTCAAACAATCCTCCCGCCTCTGGCCTCCCAGAGAGCTAGGATTACAGGCGTGAGCCACC